>PVKS010003574.1:0-102101 GCA_004027875.1 Aplodontia rufa
GATGGGGGAACCATTCCAGAAGCCGATGTTATTCCTACACTAGATACCCAATTAACACATGAGTTCTTCTGGGGGAAACTGCAATAGATGAAACCCATAGTAGCTTATCTATGTGTTAGCATTACCCCTGGTTATCAAAGTTTATACACATTGATTGCTACAGTTTTGACAATGTTTCCCCCTCATCTGTATCCTGTATAGCAATATACTTCTAATAAATGTGGAAAAAAAAATAAAAATAAATAAAAATAAAAAATAAAAAATAAATTCATTACTACAGAGGTTAACTATGAAATGATCATGGAAATAAAACAAGGGCTTAATTCAGATAAGACTTAGATATGTAGAATCTGCTTAAGTACACACACAATGAGAGAAGTAAAAAAAAAAAAAATCATATGAAAAGCTAAAAAGGCTACTGAAAATGTCCAAACAAAAATTCTTCCTAAAACCTAAACAGTTCTCTCTCCCTTATTGTCCCTGCTCGCTCAAAAAACAAAAACAAAAACAAAACAAAACAAAAAACCTAAACAGTTATCTAACTACTGAAATAAAATAGAAAAGATATGACCTATCACAAACATTCAATACAACATTAAAACATGAGATTGTCCTAAGGAACAATGTGATTCCACAGAGTACTCTCTGTTAAATATTACGATATTTGTAAAACACTCTACATTTGAACTTTATGGGCGGATTATTTCTTGCTGCAACAATGTTTAGAATATTCTTTGAGGTTATTTGACTATGTACATCCTATTTCATGGAAACTATCAAGGTAGTCTACAGAAACAAAATTCTTCTAAAAAGAAATGTTATGTCATTAGAACAAATTAAAATAATGAAGTCAGGGCTGGAGTGGTGGCTCAGCGGTTTCAGCGCTTGCCTGTCATGTACAAGGACATGGGTTCAAACCCCAGCACTATGTACACAGTGAAGTGTCAGAGCAAAGAAAGCCATGTGAAAAACTAAATAAAATTAATTTTTTCTTTCTCTTTCTCATTGTCCCTCTCTTTTTAAAAATAATAATAATAATAATGAAGTCAGGTTTTGTTTTTCTTACTACGAAGTGGAAAGCACACAGGATACAGATGTATACAGATCCTGCTCTCCTTGATTCTTTCTTTCCCTTCAATAAGTTCTCAACTCTGACTTCAAAATACATCCCAAGAACAACCTCTTCTCAGCCTCACAGCTTTCTTTGGGATCCTGCCCACAAAGGCTTTTCTTTCAGACTCCTGCTGGGGCCTCCTAATTGCTCTCCCTGTCTTTATGTAGCAGCTATCCCATAGGGGCAGAAGAGTGATTTTTGTAAAATAGCCTTTAGGTCATACTACCCTCTCTCCAGGACCCTCCATTGACTTCCTAGCATATTCATAATAAAAACTAAAATCCTTCTTAGAGGCTACAAGGCCCTACATAACCTGGACCCTTCCTGCCTCTCCAATCTCATTGCCCACTATTCTCTGTTGTGTTCTCTCCACTCAGGATGTCACACAAAGGACTCACCACTCCTCAGTCACACCAAACACATTCCTTTCTCAGGGACTTTGTGCTTATTACCATTCTTATTTCCTAACAGTTTTACTGAGATATAATTCTTATACCACACAGTTCGCCCCTAGGAATTATATAATTTCATGTTTTATACAGTTTCATGTTTTATAATCACAGAGTTATACAGCCATTATCTACAATTTTAAAACAGTTTTTCCCGCTACAAAGAACCCCATTTTTATTAGCAATCATTCCTGATTTCCTCTTAACCCCTCCTTACCCTAGAAAACCATATATCTAATTTCTGTCTCTACACATTTATCTGTTCTGAAAATTTTATATAAATGGAATCACACAATATGTAGTATTGTTACTGGCTTCTCTCAGAATAATTTTGTCAACATTTATCTATGTAATAACTTTTATAATATTTTGGTTACTTTTAATTCTGAGTAATAGTCCATTATGTGGATATACCTCATTTTATTTGTTTTCACTTTTGGATAATGCTACTATGAATGTACATGTACAAGTTTTTGTGTAAACATATATTCTTATTTTCTTGGGTATATTCCTGGGAGTAAAATTGTTGGGTAATATGACAGCTGTACGTTTAACATTTTGAGAAACCATTACATTGTTTTAGAAAGTGGCTATGCCTTTTAACATTCCTTCCAGAATAAAATTAAAATGACTGACAATGCCAAGTGTTGGCAAGAATTTGGAAGAACTGCAATTTTCACACATAAAAAAAGCTATAACCAGTTTATAAGTCAGCCTGGTAGTTTCTAATAAACTCAAACATACACCTACCTCTATAACTCAGCAATACTATTTAGGAATTTAAGAGGAATAAAAACAGGGACACACATAAATAAATAAACAAACGCCTTCTTATATGTTCAAAGCAGCTAAATTTGTGAGAGCCAACAACTACAAAAAATGTCTATGGCAAATACAAAAGGGGGAACCGATAAAATCATTGTGATATAGTCAATATCTATTAATATTAAGACAGAAACATAAATCATGTTATAAATTATAGAGTGTACGAGCAGCCAGGCTAAACCTTAAAAACTAATAAAATTTTTCAGATAAAAAAGTACACATTGTTGGCAGTATTATTGTATTGAAATTCTATTAACAGACGAAACCAATCTACGTGGAAAAATTCCTAATAGTGATTGTTTCTGTCAGGAAGTTTTTAACTAGGAAGAGACATGAAGAAATTGGACAAATGAAAATGTTCTTGAACCTGATATGATGTGGGTTACATGTGTATTCATTTATCAAAACTCATCAAGATATGTACATTTCACTAAAAATAAGTTGTCTATTAATAAAAAGTAAAAAAAAATAAGCATGTGTATGTGAATAACATCTGGTCAAGGATGAGAGAGAGAGCAATAACACATGGTAGTTACTATGGGCCCAGAACATACAGCATCCTGCATCCTAATGGAGCTTTATTCTAACTGGGGCCACAGGAAACTGCTAAATATCTACTGTTCAAACTTGTGAATAAAGGAATGAATGGCATAATTTAGATTTTCAAAGAACTGACAGGACTCTTCTTTTATCTCTCACTCTGAAACATCAATAAAAATGAATATAGATGTATCTAAAGGCAATCCAAAGAAGATAAATACATGGGTTTTCAAACATTCACTTGTTGATCTATACGTAATCAAGTTTCCTAAGAGTAGGGATACTTCTAAATGATATCCTCTGAATCCAAGGAAAGTAACCAAATAAAAATTAAAAGAAGTAAATGTATGAATTCAGAATATCATGAATTAGTATAGAATAAGCAGGCTGAGTTTACTTTTAGTGACTTAAACAACAGTTCGTTTTTGAATCAGTGCATTAAGATACAAAACTACTGTTTTTGCTCCGTAAAGTATCTTATTCAAAAATACTCAAGCAACATACATTAAGCACACAGATAAATATGTTTTTTAAAGAACATCTCAAAGACTAAAAACCAAAGACAATGATGAATGAGGACTCATCTTTGGGACATGTGTCCTGATCAGGTGCTTCAAGGGTGGTATGAAGTCTAATAATCCTAAAGTAGGAAGTGTTGAAGACATCAGTAGAGGCAGGCTATTTACCTGGTTGAGGGGGAATGAGGAACTCACAGAAAAAATAACAAAGGGACAGTTATTCTGGTAATATACAATGTTGCATGTTGAAGATTTAAGAACAACCATAAATAGTCTGTGGCAAACACCTAGGAATAAAATTACTATAAACTTGTAAATAATGGTTGTCCTTCTCCCAAGAGAATTCTTTTTTTTTTCTTTTTTTCTTTTTTTTAGAGAGGGACTGTGAGAGAAAGAGAGAGAGAATCTATTTTATTTAGTTCTTCCTATGGCCTCAGTTGCTCCAACACTTTGTTGTGTACATAGTGCTGCAGTTTGAACACGCGCCCTGCGCTTGCCAGACAAACACCTTAACCGCTGAGCCACTGCTCCAGCCCCCCAAGAGAATTCTATAATAGTTTCTTCCCAGTCTAGTGTTCCTTCCATGTAGAATAGAAGGAAATGTTTTGATTCATCCTCTCGAACAGGCCATAGATGTTCATTGCCCTGAACTAGGTGCTAAGTATGCAATCATATCTCCTAGGGGAAAACAGGAGTGAATAAAAGATAGACAGCAACACAAAATGCATTCTGAAAGAAATTTGTGAGGACTTCCATAGAACATCCTGAGGCATGCAAGCAAGATTCTGCCTCTTATCTGGTCTGTAGCACCAGACTTAACCAAATGCACCAGGGTAAATTATACCAGATGCATTTATACCTAGGTTCTTGACAGAGACTGCACAGATAGAATAATAAGATATATTTATCTTATTATTACAATATTTCAGGATCAGTATCCATGGGAATATATTGATATTAAAGTGTACAGAGATCTGCGGAAATCATAGTGTTATTTCCTTCCAGGTAAAAAGAACTCAAGAACTTACTCAACTCAACTCTATGAGTTCTATAAGGAAACGGTGCCCCTGCAAAGTACAGGCATAGATATGAAGGCAGAACCACAATAGGAATATAGACCACCTCAGAACTCTGCACAGTGTCTCCTACAGCCCTCAAATCAGGACCACCCCCAGAAGGGGAATTGAGTTGCCATGCTGCCTGAACTACATTACCCACTATTTCTTTGTCATTCACAAATTGTCTTCGCATGCAACTATAATCATGACATGTTGATCTTTAAAAGGTAACATGAAAATAAAGCTAGCAGCACAAAAAAAATTAGCTTTGTCTGAAAGAAAATGGAAAACTCAACTTAATGATTGTTAAGAACAAAGGATTCTAAGGTTAAATATTTTCAAAGTAAAAGTAGAATTAAAAAAAGGTCTAGGACACTTGAAGGCTGTTACCCCAATGTTAGAATGTCCAAAAATAAACCTCAGTTGACCTGTTCAAACTAATTGAATAAGCAAGTTTTGCCTATACTAAAAATATTCTTAAGTGCTTAGAGTTAAATATGCAACGAATACATTGCTAACATTCAATCAAGTTGTCCATAAGTAAATACTTAGCCCTCTCACTTGAAAAGTTCAATAGGCAATTCTTGAATGTTTCCAAGAAAATTACCAATACAGGTTACTGGCTGAATTAGGACACAGAATGTTGTATCCCACAAAATTCCCAAATTGAAATCCTAACCACTACTATGATGATATTTAGAGACTTTGGGTCCTATATATTTAGGTGATTAGAGTAAAGCCTTCTTTCTACCATATAAAGATGCAAAGAAAGTTAGCCACCTGCAACCCAGAGCAGGCTCTGACCAGAACCTGACCATACGGACACTAGACCTCTCAGATTTCCAGCTTCCAGAACTGTGAGGAAAATATTTCACTGATTTATAACCCCCAAAGTATTTTATTTTGTAATAGAAGCATGAACCAAGAAAGTGTTTCAATAGAATAATATTGAGGAATATTTAAAATGAATTCAATTGATAGCTACATATCCAGAATTACCAAATCATTTTTTCTTCACTGCTATAATTAATCTGTCTATGTAATGGATTACAATATTTCAGGATCAATCACCTTATTCAGACCTTTCTAAGGTAGCTATTTAGGTAAGAGGGTACTTCAGGTAACATAAGAAGATAATTTTTTTCCTAATTCCTTCTTTCTAAATCCAACACCATTATTCTAGTTTGAAGGAAGAGTAATACAACATTAGTGTTGGTATTGAGGTAGATTATTTTATAGTCATATTTTAGATGAAGAAAACAAATTACACAAGGTAAACTGTGTTTCTCAAAGTTACATAAAGAGGAAGGAGGAGGTCTGATTCAATTTCCAAGCCCATGTTGATTCAATTAAATAATTATGACTTTCCATAATGCTGGGATGGGTTTGGAGGGTTCGAATACAGGAGGGATAAAAATGTGATAGCTATAATTTTCTTTAGCTAAATTATCTGGAAACAGGATAGAATGTGCAAAGGGCTCAGTGAGAAAGATAATGGTCTTCAAAGTCAATCCCACAAAGGAAGATTCCAGTTCTGCCACTTACCCAACCATCTTAACTCAGCCAAGGACGGCAACATGTTTTAATATTTCTGCTTCCTAATCTATAATAGTCAGTGCTAGCACTTCTTCCTTTGTAACATTGTTGAAAGACTAAACATAAAAGCTCTTAATCAGTGCCTAGTTCTAGTAATTCTTCACTACTTGTGAACCATTTCTCACTTTCCCTTTTGGTTAATTGCCTTTAAATCAATATTACTACAATTCCTGGTAAATTCTTCCTATTTCCAGAAAGCTTTCTCCCTTTAAGCAACATTAAAGATGAGGTGAAAATTATCTGACATATTTATACAGAGGAAAATCATCTTCTCTTTTTGTAGATTTTACCTAAAATATAATTCTTTGAAAAGAAATTTGAGGTCCCGCCATCGTCATATGTGACTAATTAATATCATTCTCACATATTACTAAAATATCAAAAAAATATTAGTATTGAAAACAAGCCAACACAAAGTCACTAGCCCTTTTTAAAGGATGGCAAAAGTTTCAGAAACCTGAAGAAAACCATGAATCACTTCTGTCTATTGATTTATTACTAGCTCTATATTAGACAGAGGGTGATTAGAACCCTTCTGGTATAAACCCAACAGCTGTATGCTAAGCAAATCAATTTAAAGCTAAAGCCAATTTAATGAGGAGACAGAAGATTTGTAAAAACATCAATAGAACACCTTCCCCAGTGATTTCTAAAGAATAGATTGTGCAAAGATTTATGGAAGGATTAGTTCATGGTCTCAAAATTGTTTTGACTTCTCTCATAGAATTAAATCAGATTTTTTTAGCCTAATGTGAAGATATCACTATTTGTTTTTGATCTACTAAATTGGCATAGAGTAAATTTTCTTTAAGGATATTAACATCAAAACTAGTTGAAAATTCATGAAGTTATATGATACCCTTCAATCAGTGATAGATTCCTGCTTTCTTCCAACACCCAAAGGATCTATCATGTATGTTTGGTTATAAGTTTTGGGGGCCTCAGTTCCCATCCATCCAACTAAGGATATATTGAAGCAACTGAACTATTAGTTCATTTCAGCTTTATGACCTGATATTTAACTGGATATTTTTATTCCTATAAACTGTCAATACATTAGGTTCTCATAACAATGAATGAAGTTTTGTTTCTTTAACATCAAACACAGATGGAAATATATATCCCTCAAAATGTGATCATCCATAGATCATTTGAGATGGAATCACCAGGCAGTGACTGTTATGAGGGCTGATGCCTGAGTCTCACACCAGATATAGTGAGTAAGTGTGGGAAGTCAAGGGCATCCCAAATCTGTATTTTAAACAAAACAGTCAAGAGACAACCTACAGAATGGGAGAGAATCATGGCCTGTGATCCCTCAGTCAAGGGACTAATATCCAAAATTTACATAGAACTCAAAAAACTCAATAACAAAAACACAAACAATCCAATCAATAAATGGGCCAGAGAGCTAAACAGAAACTTCTCAACAGAAGACATTGAGCAAGCCAATGAACACATGAGAAAGTGTTCTAAATCACTATGTAATTGTTGTGAACAGTGAAGTCAGAATCATTGATATTGATGTGGTAGCCACAGATTAAGTAGTAGCTGCTATATAGAAAAGTAAAAAAAGCCAAGTAACAGATTCAAGAATTACCATTCCCATATATCTTTAAGATGAAAATGGCAATGATAGTTTCTGAACCTTGACACAACTCAACTACTAACATAACCTTTTATAAGTTACTTAATCTCCCTAGATCTTCATTTCCTCATACGTTAATAATATCTACCTTACAATTATGTTATCTCTCTTCCTTTACCTTATATATCTCTTTAATCCCATGTATCTCAGTAAAAAAAGACAAATAGTGGCAAGATTCTTACTACTTTTTATATTTACAAATGAGAAAACTGAAAGCTAAGACCTGTGAATGGTATAAAGCCTTTCAACAAAAAATATATATACATACACTATATATATATACACATACATGCATGTGTGTGTGTGTGTGTGTGTGTGTATTCTGTAGGATTGTAGTGCATGATTCAGACTTTGTGTTGTGGTTTCTTTTTCCAAATGTGCCATAATTATTCTTTAAAAATTATAGTCATCACCTTTGTTAGAAATTTTTAAGAATAAAAAGCACAAAAGAATTATAGCTTGTTTCATTATTGACTTTAGTCATATTGCAGAAGAGGATTTGTAATAAAACAAATAAGTAACAGCAATGTTATGAAATCTAACATTAGTCAGTTTATCCCAGCAATGTCTGATGTTTCTAACTAGACTTCAAGCTCATATAAAAACACTCTCATACAAAAACATCAACAGCAGCACTTGGCATATAGACAGATTTTAATAAATACAGTTGGCCTTCCACATTCATAGGTTCTGCAACCATGAAGTCAACCAATAAAGGATAGAAAATATTCAGGGAAAATGCATTTGCACTTAACATGTATAGAATTTATCTTTTCATTATTTCCTAAACAATATAGCATCACAGCTACTTAGAGAGTATTTAATTTATATTGGGTATTACAAGTAATATGGACATGATTTAAAGGATACAGGAGAATATGTATAAGTAAATACTATGCCATTTTATATAAGATAATTGAGCATCTTCAGATTATGGTAGCTATTAGGGGGGTCCTAGAACTAATCCCCCTTGGATAACAAGGGAAACCTAAAATTTCCAATGAATAAATAGATTTTTATTTTGCATCATTTAATATTTCCATTTCATTCTATTCTAAGGAGGGGTGAAATATTATTTTCCTTCTGAAGCTACTTTGACTATTCATTTAGTTAATCATATAATCAAATTATGCCTGTAATAAGTGGGAAAAGCTTTGTAAGAAATTTAGTGAAAATGGTTACTAAACAATCTATTAATTAAGCAGCTAATAAGTACTCCCTGTTAAAGAGGCTTTGAGATTTACTGAAGTATTTGAAGAAATACATACAAAAGTATATAGTAACAACAAAGTGTGTCACTCACTGTGTGCTTATTATGTAGTCAGGCTCTGGGACAGATATTACTCATTAGTTTCACTTTGCTTTTGAGTCTTGAGGAGAGTAAGTGGTGTACTACAGGCACAAAGTGTTCAGCCTCTCTAATGCTGTCTACCTAAAAGTGGAAATTCTCAGGAGGTCATCCTGGACATTTTGGTCTGTCCTAGTGTTGTAGGTTATGAACTTTAAAGATGATGTAATTAATCTTTCCTAATTATAGCTTCCTCTTCTTGAATCTTAGAATTGAATTATAGACTCTTTCCACCTTCTGAAGGTTATGATAGTTTAAACAACACTCTTTGGAGGTAACATCCAGCACTTGAAGACTCACCTGCAGTCTAATGACCATATAAACAGGTTTCAATGTAGTGACCTCTGACTAAAATCCTTTGTGACCCAGTGGCCTTTGCATCCTCATAGACCATGTCCTTTGTTTCCTGAACAATTTTAGATTTCCATTTTTGGGGCATCTTGTTATCCTGACAAGATAACTAGATATAGTGGTATCAGCTATGTTTTCATAATCACCTATTGATGATGTCTTAAATGGTCTCTAGTGTTCCAGACACTAGGGGACCATGATAAACATTAATTTTTATTGTATAAATTATATGAGGGAGGAAACATCTCAAATTAAATTAGAGTCAGTGTAGGACTTAACAGAAGTCCTCTGAGCTTTATTCCTATCTATTTATTTATTTGAGACGATGTATCACTACTATGCACAGAATGGTCACAAAATCCTGGGCTCAAGTGGTCCTCTCACCTCAGACTCCCAAATACTGGGATTATAGGTCCATGCAACCATGACAAGCCACCCATCGTTTTATAGTGAGATTCATTCTTCTGGGATACAGGATGATTGATCCCATGGATTAAACTCTTTTTAAGAGCCCTGAAAGAATCCTACACATGAAAGTGCTTCCATTTGTCAAATATCTGTATATTATTGGTGCAACTTGCCATAACTCAGCCCACCATTCAAATCCTTGGGAATTCCAGATCTAATATTCCACTATATTTGCTCTATAAACTTCTTATAATTTCAATCCCAGGATCATGAAAATATAAAGAAATGATCTCTTTGATCACATCTGATTTAACACATGAGCTAAAGCCATTGAGGCTGAATTCATATCCAAGGAAGTTCTAGAAATCTAGAACTCTATAAAAGCTATGTCTGTGTGTCCCTGAATATATACCTCAGAGCTTTTGTGAAAGACTTTAAAGGAATTCTTTATATTTTTTTAGGATTTTATTGATTGTGTTTATGTTTGCAGTTTTATGAACTCTTAACTCTTGTGGTATAAAATGCCCAGGTTACTCTTTGTTCCCCTTATGAGGTGTAGATGAGTTTAAATCTATAGGACATAAAAGAACTCACTGGTTTTAGCTAGAGTGGGGAAACTGTTCCAGTATCACTGCCACACATGGTAGAAATGTTTCTCCTGAAATATTATAGTAAAATCATTATTTTCACCTTTAATGGGCCAGAATTAATTTACAAATAGCTAGGATTTGTGAAGGCTCTAGAAATTTCAGATCTTATAGGCAGAGAAATCTGTCTGATAAGAAAGTACACATTTTTAAATATAGAATTCTAAAGACACTTTAATATCTAATCCAATCTCTCATTAATTAAAAACTATATATTCATTTAACAATGCTTATTGTGAATTATTGAAAGCCAGACACTAACAATAGAAAATAAATATTGACTATCTGGTTAACATACTATAATAGCATGATGATCTGTAAATATACCATAAACACAGCTGGTAGCTTAAAATGACATGGAATTATGGGAAATCACTAATACAGCTGGTGTCATTCAATTATTCAAGAATCATTTTAAAATTGTCTTCTATATTTCAGACATTGTACTAAGTATAAGAAATGCAATGTAAGGGATAAATAAATCCACACATTCATATATACCCACAGTCCCTGCTTGTGGGTTGTCTACTGTGTAATGGGAGAAATGAGAATATATAGTCCATAAAATGAATACCGTGAAAGAAGCACAAGATGGAAGAGCATTTTACCTACACAAGGTTCAAGCAAAGCTTCCTGGAAGTAATTATAGATGAGCTGAGTTTTAAAGAAGAGCAGAAGTTAGCTAAGAAAATATGGGTGAATAGCATCCCAATAGATATTTGGCACACCTGAGTACCCAGTAACTTCAAAACCAGCCATAAGAGAAGCAAAGAAAAGCGAAGGACAAAGAGCAGAAAGTGAAGGTAGAAAGAATAGTCTTCATAAGCCATACTAATGGATTGCATTTAATCTCAGAGACAATAAGAATTCACTAAATGCAGGGGAAGGTGGACTTGATTATACTTGCATTTTAGAAATTTTGAGATAAGATAGAAAAGTGGTTAGGGAGAGCTAAGGAGAAAGCAAGAAAATTAGGCAGATTTCAGTCATTAGCATGAGAGACATGAGCATATGAATGAAGGTAATGACAATGAGGAAGAAGGAAGAGGAGAATAAATAAAAAAGATATCAAGAAAATATAACATTATTTGCCCATCAGTTGAACAGTAAAAGTATAAAAGAAGGGAAGAGTCAAGATTGGCATTCATGTTCCTAACTTAGACACTTATTAGGTTATGGAATTTGGGGACAGGAAAAAGCCATGGACCACCGAGCTTGAGTTCAGGCCTTTGATCTGTGGAACATCTAAGTGGAGATCCTGAGTAGTAAACACTTCAGTATATTGATCTAGATCACAGTCAAGCATTCTGGGCTAGAAATAAGGATAACAATGAATGAATGACTAACATTCATGTAAAAAATATGATATAATAACAAACAATATTTTACATTTATTTAATTCTTAACCACAATTGTATTTTTTCTCACCTAATAGATTACAGTGTATCTAATTATTATAATGAATGGAGGCACAAATAAATTAAATTTATAAGGAGGAGTATCTCCTTTCAGAGATACTAAGTGGCACAAGGCTGTTCAACCAAGATTATCTTGGAGTCAGTGGAATAGTTAAAAAATAGAGGAGGATACTAAAAATGAAAATAATACATGTTAAAACATGAAAGAGAGGTAAAGAACTCGAAGCAATGAAAACAGATTATTGTTTCCTAATACCAAGAGCTAGAGTTCACTAGCTAATGAAGATAAAATTAGAAGACATTACCCTCTCTGTTTTATTTGCTGATTTTTAAAACTTATTTTCTTCGGAACAATCTACAATTTACAGAAAAGTTGCACAACAGTACAAAGAGTTATCCCTGCCCCAAATCATTTAAGAAGTTGCCAACCTGATTCTGTATCACACCCTGAAAATAAGATCATTCTCCTATAAAATGACAAAACAGCCATCAGAGTCAGGAAGCACTCCCACCTCATTTTGAAACTCTATTCAAGTTTTAGCAAATGTTCCAATAATGTCATTTAAGCGAAAGATATCCAGTCCAGGATCATATGCATTTAGTTGTCATTTCTCTTTTGTCTCCTTTAATCTGAAGCAATTTGTCTTTCCATGGCTTTCAAGGACCTGACACTTTGAAGATTACAAGCTAGGTATTCTGTAGAATGTTCCTCAGTTTGAGTTTATCTGCTATTTCCTCATGATTAGATTCAGGTTATGCATCTTGGGCAGGAATATCACAGAAGTGATGATGATGTGTTCTTTCATTGCATCTGCCAGGTGGTACATGATTTCAATTTTTCTCATCACTGGTGATGTTAACTTCAATCTCTTGATTAAGGTGGTGTCTGCCTGACTTAGCCACTGTGAAGTTATACTTTTTCTTTTTGTAATCAATCACTGTTTTATGAGGAGGTATTGTGAAACTATGTTAATATCCCATTCATCACTAAATGTTAAAATTTATTCACTTATTCATATCTATGTGAACTCATAAATTTCTATTTTATTCAATTGGTTATAATTTACACTATCATTTATTTTGATGTTCAGATTATGTAATATTTGGTCAGTGGGAGCCCCTTGAAGTTGGCTTCTCTGTTCTTGAGCATGTGACCATCAATTTTTCAGCAACTCTTATTTCCTAATAAACAAATTGTCCAAGTTTATCTTATACTTTCCTTGTCCTACTCCTGGAATCAGATTTTGTCCAAAGGAACTTTGCCTCTTTCATGAATCGCTTGCAGAAACCAGATCACAATATCATTTTTATTGGGGTTTTATTGTTCTGGCCTTAAATTCTTAGTTTCAGTGCCAAATTATGTCTGTCTTGGATAATTGATGGAGAAATGTTTCCCAACAGACACAGAAAGTATGCTGTGCATTCATAGGAGCATAATCTTTCCTTTTGAACAATTTACCCAACATTAGTATTTTTCCCATCAAATTTATATAAGACTGGGAATAGAATATTACTTACCCAGTCGGGTTCTTTCTCTCATCTGTACCTCCATGCCAGGTTTATCTGATAAGGATCCCAATTCTTTCTACAGGAGTCTAACGGCCTTGATTGCGTATCTCCTACCTTAACCTCTTGAACAAGGATTCCCACTAGCAAGCAACACTTTAAATAGTTGGCATTCTAGATTTATTCAGAGCCAAAAAATAATTTTTATCTCCTCCCACCACATAAACAAACAAGAACATCTCACAGATGTTAATGTTCTCTGCAATAAAGAACAATTTTGTGACCAACAAAATGCTTAACTTAGTCCAAAAAAATATTAGATTTGGGTCAATAATGTTCTGTTCTTTCCAAGAACAATAGGTGAATGTTTATATTTAATAAAAAAGTAAATTAAATAAATTTTCTAGAACAAAGGTGCATTTTATTCTTCCCTTAGAGGAAGAAAACTACATGCAGTTTTAAAATAGCAAAGTTCCTAATTGGTGTTTAAGTGTGCAAAACCTTTAGGGCCACATGACTCAGTCAGGAGACCCCACAGCATTTTGAATTTTAGCCATAAAAATACAGTCCATCATATTGGTCCATTGTTGGATCAAGGATGAATTCAATCTTTTTAATGTGGGGACTCCGGCATATTTGCCGGTAGAGAGGAAGGTCTGTAGTGTGGGGAGCCTGGGGATATCATGAAAGCATAGCTGGTGAGTGGGTGCCTGCCAAGATGAGAGTGGTGGGACCCAGACAGGTGGAGGAGGTGGCCTTGGCCTGTAGGAAAGAGTCCTCTTTCCTGAAAAGTGACGGAAAAGATAAGAAAAATGAAGGTAGATACAGTGAAACCTATGGAGATGTAAAAGAGAAGGATTGAAGTGTTCCTCTTTGATGATTCCCACCTTCTCAACAAAGTTAGAGGCAGGGTTGAAGTACTAGAGAAAGCAGTAAAGGTTTTCAATTAAATAAGGAAAATAAATAAATAAGGAGAGGATATCTTGGCCATATACCAAGGCATACAAGGTAAAGGTAAGACCCATCCAAGGTCAGAGACTACAAGTTTGCAATGTGAAATTCTACTTGGTTTATAAATTTTCTTGGGCTATGGTACAGGTGTCAAAAATAACAAAGACAATTTATTCCAGACCCCATGTGATACAGGTAAGGTGGAATCTTAGATGAAGCCTGCTGAAACAATAGATTTGATAAATGGGAAACTAAATGCATTTCTGAATGAGATAAGAGATTGAAGATGTGGTGAGTGATAGAGTGCCCAGAGATATCAGTAAAGCAAGGCTTATGTAATAGGAATAATGGAGTGAGAGAATAGAAAGCATTTGGACTTTTGCACTGATGGTTTCAGGAGGATAGATGTTAATGGTTGATGACCAGGGCCATCAGCCATTAGCATCAGCATCAGAAAGGGACTGGATAAAAGCTTCCAGTGTTGAAGAGGTTGGACAGGCTGTCTACATGAACCCAGAGAGATGATGAAACTGGGAAGAAGTGAAAAACTACGAGCCAAGTGTATAATCATAGATACGTTTGAGGAAGAGGATGACCAAGAGGTATGTGTGCACAAAGGTGGGCACATTCACAAGAGCAAATCTATACAAGAGGTAAGATATATTATAACAAAGTAGCATAGACTTCAAAGAAGGAGTGATTTTTACCAGACTGTTGAAAAGAAATAACTTACAAAAAGCATCCTATAATTAAGAAGCTGCTGAGGCTGTTGCCTCAGGAAAGTGAGCAGCTTCACTTTAGACATACTCAGGAGTTGCTGTGCCCTTCAGGGAGAGCTGAGTTCCAGATAAGGCAAGAAGCCACCTGGAGAGATGATGATATGCAGAAATGTCTTCACACTGACTGAATTTTCCAAAGGGAAATCATATGAAAGGTTGTGAGGGAAAAAGCCAGTAAAAGGTATTTCAAGAAAATGAACATAGGAAATGGAGGTGGGATTCTGAAAAGCGATAAATGAGCAAAATGAGGAGCTACATTTTAGAAAATGGTCAGGGGTGACAGATGACAGGGATGTGGGGGGGAAATGAGATTCCCTAGCCTGAAGGCTTATAATGGAATTAGGGTATCACATCTTCCCAGTGCTGGTATAAGCTGAGACACTAGGCAATATTTGAGCTTTCTTCAAATAGGTGCACTTAAGTAGTCTTAGCTGGGATCATCAGAGCAATTCCTAAAATGTTTTGTAATTGAGACAGTTCTGGAACCCTTAAACTTGACATACGGACTTTTATATGGTGTTATTACTACTTAAACACAATTACACAGCTCCCCACATCCCATCCCCAGGTCACTATAAATCCCTCAGGAAGCTACGTACTGGCAAGAGGAGATTGGAGTCCATTCTGACATGATTGAATGATTAGAAATAATACCTCTGGGCCTGGAACAGTGGCTCAGCCATTATGGTGCTTGCCTGGCATATGTGAGGACCCGAGTTTGAACCCCAGCACCATGTACGCAGTGAAGTGTTGGAGCAACACATGTCATGTGAAAAACTAAATAAGATTCTCTCTCTCTCTCTCTCTCTCTCTCTCTCACACACACACACCACATCGTCCCTCTCTAGAAGAAAAAGAAAAAGAACACCTCTGACAGTAGCAGATATGAATTTAGCAGTAAAGAACTTAGTCAAGTAGTTCTCCCTCTTGAAGCTTTTTTTAAATTTTTCAAATTATTTTCTGTTTATATAGTTCTTTTTTTTTTAAAGAGAGAAGGACAGTGAGAGAGACAGACAGAATCAATCGAATCAATCTTCATTGAGCTTTTCACATGGCTTTTGTTGCTCTGACACTTAGCTGTGTACGTGGGTGCTGGGGTCTGAACCTGTGTACTCATGCATGCCAGGCAAGCAGCATAACTGCCAAGCCAATGCTCCAGCCCCTGTTTATATAGTTCTTTACCCAAAAATGGAGTCATAATCTCAATTTTTTCAGGCTCAGAAGATGGCCAGTCTACAAAACAATTTAGTCAATAGACAAGATGGTATGCACTTTACTCAACACTGCTATACAGTGGATTTAATTATTACAGGATTCTAATCATTTACAGAATCACAGAAAGGTTAAGAAACAGACCCTTGTTTGAGCTTCTGGACTCCTATACAATGCTACAGAATAGGACCACCATGGGAATTTCTGCCCTGCTACAACTAGAAGCTGCCTGAGGAACTAAGGGGTTGCACTGATAGCCATTGACTCCAGAAACACATGGTCTTTGGTACATTTAGCCTAGCCTCTCCAAAGGTCCAAATTCAAGTCTCATTAAAGTACATCTAATTGAGAGACTCCATGTCACTTCCTGAATCCCAGCACCCAGGAAATCTTATTTTCCAGCATCTGCAATGCTGAAGGCATACCAGAAACATGTGGAATCAATTACTGCGTGAGCCAGTATCTACCAGGATGTCCTACCCTGCTACGGTAACAACGGTGGTGATTCCTTCCATCAGGGACACTGCTTTCCTTCGTAGAAACAAGTCCACAGGCCTGGAAGTTTTGATTCATTCCCAAACCATTCACTTTTTCATAAAATTCTGATTTGAGTGTGAGGGTGCTTAGTTCCAGGCAGAAAGTCAAAATAGTACTAATGATTAAAACTAAAGCCTGAGTACAGATGGACACAAAAGAAACAACTTCAAGGCATGTATATGGAGAACATACAAGTTATTTCTGGGTATTTCTGCATCTTAAAGGCAGAAACTTGTGAAATCTTTTATGTAGATAGAATTCTCCATAAATGTTGGGTTTATTATCTTAAGTTTTGAGCTGTTGTCTGGTGAGGACAATAGTTGGAGCCTCTTTGGAGTGGTAGAAACTTTCCCAACTTCAATCCCCCAGGAAAGAGACGAAATGCCAGATAAGGGTATGAAACTCAGAGGACCTGTCATAAAGGAGAAGTCACGTGGTGCCCTATACTGGCCAGATTCAGTCAACAAACATGCCATCAGTCAGTACCACACAGCGCATATACACCACATTTTATTTTATTGATTTTGTACTTTGTTTTTGTTGGTTTTGTTGTTGTTGTTGTTTTTCATTGATCTGCTAATACACTATAAAGTAAAAAAAAGCAGCTCTCCATCTTCTTTGGACATTCTTGCAACTTTGACCCCATATTTTTTAGTGACAATAGAGAGATCTGAGATGTGGCTGTCTTCAATTTGCTGAAACCCTCCACTCCCCACTGCCTTTTCAATTGGCCTCTTTTGCTTATTCAGTTTTTCTGACATAATTTTGTATGCATTTGACTTGATGAGTCTGTGTCAAAGAATCAGAAAAAGGAGGTCCCAGCTTCCACTGTACTCAGTTTCTTGGGCATGCTCTCAAAGCACTCTAGATGGAGTGAAATGCACACGCAGTGGAAGAGGCTTCCAGAGAGCTCTCAGGGGAGCAGTACAGCCAACACACAGGGCCTGATGCAGCAGGTACTCAATAAATGCTCAGAAAAAAGTACATGAAGCAGAGAGAAAATAAAAATGAATAATAGACACTGAGTTTATCAACTTTTACTCATGTAAAACATGAGCGCTTTCTCTTTTAAAATATGAATTCTTTTCTTATTTATAGCAAGTAAATAAAGATGTATTACCCATAATACACAGAAGATTCTAATAAGTGTTATGAAAATTAACACTTAAATTAGATGTTACTTTCTCAAGAAGTTTTGTCAAAACATCTGTGAAATGGCCAAAAGTATCCCTTTGAAATTTGTAGTAAATAGTAATTAAAAAATAATTCAATACATTTCTATTTATACTACTTTTATTAAGACTGTTGGTTTTAAATAATGTATTTCCTTTTATTAAAATAAACAACATGTTGCTATCAAGAAATTTTTTGAACATTACAAATATGTTCCATTTCATCACTTCATTCTCAGTCTTATGGTGGAAGAATTAGCTGAATAAACTTTTTCTTGCATCGATGTGGAATGTACAGGTTTTCCTTACCAGAAAAGGAATACAATGAAAAGTACATTTTTAAGTATTAATTCCAATTATTATGCTTATGTATTCTTTAGATTAAAATCAATTTCACCACAAACAGCATAATAGTGGTTTTGTTATACATTATGTAGTCAAGCTGCCCACCTTGGGTGACTCACACTGCTCATGGGTAGGTCACTTAATGTCCCAAACTCTTAGCATTCCTCTTTAAAAAGAAGGATGTGATACCTATATTCCTAGGTCCCTCCTAATGGTAACCATTCCTTCCTCTGTCTTGTATACACCATTACACGTTGTATATACAACTTTCCATGAAGCTTTATTTATTTATTTTTTTCTTAATATCCTAATGATATCTTTGTCATTGTGATGGCTAAATAAAATGACTAATAAATATTTAATATGATAGAGTCACATAATTTTTCATGAAAATTATAAAGTGTCCATAAAAGTCTTAAACGAATAGTGCTAGGTCACTGACCCAAATGCCAAAAGTCAGAAGACAGGTTCCATAAATGCTTAACTAGGATCTGAGGTTTAAGTGTGGTTTTTTGTTTTTCCCTTGATTGTTTAGAATATATAATATTTTCAAACAATTAGTTTGTCCATCTATTTCATTTTACTTTTGATCTTTAAGAGTGGTTTCTAAATATAATTTTATTTTAGAATTAGGTAAATTATTTAGTTCAATATTCAAATCTACACAATAAGATTATTCAAAGAAATCCAACTCCCTCTGTTCCTCATAATGGTAGCCATCCCTCCCTCTTTCTTAAATAAATGATAACACACTGTATACACAATTTTCCACTGAGAATTATTTTCTTTTTTTTCTCTCTTTTTCTTAAGAATATTCCCTAGTGATTGCTCTACAGCAGTGCATGGAGATATTTCCCTTTTATTTTATAGCTGCTTAATACTCCATTGTTTGGATGCAGTAGTCTATTCATCCAGTCCTTTGTTGGTGCCTATTGGGTTATTCTGCTTTGACAAGTAATGTTGCAATGAATAGCCTTGAGCATACAATTAGAGGATCTTAGTTTGGATCATTAATATAATGTCTACCTTGTCTGAAATTTGAAGATATCCTACAAAATCTGAGGATTAGAATACATGAAATACCTGGCTGAGAGCTCTACTCTTAGACATGTAGTTTATTGCAAAGCAGTCTTCGCTTCTGAAAGAAATTAGATCATTTGCTAAAGATTTTTGATTTTTTCTCTAATCACTGTTGATAGTCCACATCTCTCTACTTCAAAGAGATGCTTGGAAAATAAGTATAAAGTCAACTACCACGGACATACTAAAATATGCTTAAATGAATCCTTTATTGTATTTCCCCACTTTAATACTCATTATAAAAGAAAACATTTGTAAAGATTTTTTTTCCTTTCCTCTATCACCTTCCTTTCTGTAAATTTTTAACCTTTTTGGTAAAAGTACTTTTCTGTTACAGTTTTATGAAATGTAATACAGATACTATTAAAGTTATTCATTTAAAGTCTGTTGTTTAGTGTATATTATTCAGTCAGAGTCATGCAATCCTGAAATAATCTAATTTTAGAATATTTGTATAACCTCTTAAAGCAGCCCTTTGGGCTGGAGCAGTTGCTCAGTGGTTCCGGTGCTTGCCTGGCATGCATAAGAATATGGGTTCAAACCCCAGCACCTTGTACACACAGAAGGATTGGAGCAACAAAAACCACATGAAAAAGTAAATAAAATTGATTCTGTCTTTCTCTTTCTCACTTTACCTCTCTCAAAAGAAGGAAGGAAGGAAGGGAGGGAGGGAGGAAGGAAGGAAACCTTTTATTCATTAGCAGTGTCCCTCTACCACTAGCCCTAGATAGCCATTAACTTATTTACCATCTCTGCACATTTGGCTGTTCTGGACTTCTGCTACAGATGGAATAAAACAAGTGGCCACTTGTCACTGACTTTGTTTACTTAACGTACTACTTTCACTGTTCGTAAATGATTTAACATGAGTTAACACTTCACTGCTTTTATTGTCAAAAAATATTCTATTGCATGGGTTTACCACATGTCTTCCTACTACCAACCCCTTGGCAACTAATGTTGTACTCTCTGTCTCCGTGAATTTGATTCCTCTCAGTACCCCCTATGAGTGGGATGATAAAGTATTGATCTTTCTGCAACTGGTTTACTTCACTTAGCATAATGTCTTAACGTGTATTCATGCTTGAGCTATGTCAGCATTTCCTTCCTGTTTAATGCTGAATGGTTCTGGTTTATTTTGACAGTGGTCATCTTAGTGTGTGTGAGATGATATCTCCACCTAGTTTTGATTTACAGTTCCATAATGATTACTGATGTTGAGCATCATCTCATGTTCTTGTTAGCCATGTGTATATCTTCTTTGGGAAAATGACTGTGAGTCACTTGCCCATTTAGGTTGTTTATATTTTGTTGTTTCAGGAGTCCTCTGTATACTCTGGATATTAATCCTAGATAAACAATTTGAAAATATTTCCTCCCATTCTGTGTGTTTTTGTTTAGTTAATAGTGTGCCTCATGCCCCAGTACACCAAATGTTTTAATTTCCATGAAGTACAACATGTCTATTTGTTCTTTGCTTACCTGTGCTTTTGGTGTTGTAGTCATGAAATCACTGTCAAATCCAAAGTTGTAAATGTTTTACCTTGTTTTTTTTTTCTTTAAGATTTTTAGTCTTAGGTATTACATTTAGATTTTTAATCCACTTTTAGTTAATTTTTTTACATGGGGTTATGTAAGGATCCAACTTCATTCTTTCTTGTGGATAAACAATTCCCTCAGTACCATTTTGTTAAAAAGAACTGTCATTTTCCAATGGAATGTTTTTGAAAATCTTATCAAAAAAATCATTTGACCAGCTAAGTAGAGGTTTATTCTTGGACTTCTCCTCTATCCATTTGATTTTTTTTATTTTTATTTCTGTCTTTATGCCAGTACAGCACTTTTGATTATTATAGCTTTGTAGTATGTTTTGAAATAAGGCAATGTGAGTCCCCCAGCTTTGTAATTCTTTTGCAACACTGTTTTGACTATTTGGGCTTCTAAGATATTCTGCAAGAATTTTAGGGAGCATTTTCTATTGCTGATTTAAAGAAAAGAAAAGGTCCTTGGTTTTTTGATAGAAATTGCACTAAATGTATATATTACTGTGGGTAGTGTTGACATGTTAACAATATTAATTTTTCCAATCCATGAACATGAGATGTGTTTTAATATATTTATATATTTAATTTCTTTTAGGAATGTTTTTGCACTTTTCATTGTACAAATTAATCCCTAAGTATTTAATTCTCTTTGACATACTGGTAGAGGAAATTATTTTCATAATTTCCTTTTCAGATTGTTAATTGTTAGTATACAGAAATGCAGCTCATTTTTGTGTGCTGGTTGTGTCCTGTAATCTTGCTTATTTCTTTTATCAGTTTTAATAATTTTTGATATGTGTATGTGGAATTTTTAAGGTTTTCTATGTATAAGATCTTATTATCTATGAACAGATATTCTACTTCTTTCTTTTAAATTTATATATCTTTTATTTCTTTTCCTTACTTAATTTATCTGGATAGAAATTGCAGTACTATGTTGAATAGAAGCTGTGAAAGTGGGCTTCTCTGCTTCTTCTTGATTTTAAAGAAAAAGCTTTGTCTTTGACCATTAAGTATGATATTTACTTACCTTTTTTTCACATGTGGTTTTTATTTATTTGAGTTACTTTACTTCTACTCCTAGTTTATCGAGTAGTTTTACCATGAAAGGGGGCTGAATTCTGTCAAATGCTTTTTCTCCCCTTTGTTCTCTTAATGTAGTATATTACCTGGATTGAATTCCACATGTTGCATTCTAGGAATAGATCTTACTTGGTCATAATGTACAGGTCCTTCTAATATTCTGACTTCAGTTTCCTAGTATTTTGTTGATGGTTGTATCAGTTTTCATAAGGTATATTTTAATGTAGTTTTCTTACAGTGTCTGTCTTACCATAGGCTGCTGTAACAAAATGCCATAAACTGGTAGCTTAGAAACAGAAATTAATTTATCTGGTCCTGAAAGCTGGGAAGTGCCAGCAAATTTTATGTGTGCAGCGGTCCTGCTTTCTGGTTAATAAACAGCTCTTTCTTGCTGTGTCCTGATTTAGTGGAAGGGGCAAACTAGCTCTCCATGGTTTAATTTCATAAGGACACTAATTCCATCCATGAGGACTCTGTCTTTACATCCTAATCTAATCACCTCCTAAAGGCCCAGACCCCTAACATCATAACTTTGGGAGTTAGAATTTCAATGTACAATTTTGGGGGAGCTCATTCAGTCCATAGAAGCTTCTTTCCTTTGCTTTGGTGTTAAGGTAATCCCGCCCACAAAAAAAGAGTTGAGAAGTACTCTCTTTTCTTCAATGCTTTGAAAAAGTTTGAGAAGGAGTGTTGTTAGTTTCTCTTTCAATGTTTGGTCAAATGCACTAATGAAGCCAAGGATTTTCTTAGCCAGAATATTTTTGATCATTGACACAATGTCCTTCGTAGTTGTAAATCTAATTAGATTGTCTATTTCTTTATGATTTAGTCATGGTAGGTTTTAAATTTCTCAAAACTTTTCCATTACATCTGGGTTGTTCGATTTTTTGGCATATAATTATTCATAGCATTATTATGTAATTATTTTGTTTTTATACCAACATTAATAGTATCCCCACTTTTATTTCCAATTTTACTAATTTCAGACATCTCTTGCCTTCGTCAATTTAGCTAAAGATTTGACAATTTTGTTGATCTTTTAATTGATTTTCTCAATTTTCTTTCTCTTCTCTATCAGTATTTTAGTCATTAATCCTTTCTTCCCTATATTTGGGTTTTAAATGTTTTTTTATACTTCATGAAGTTGTAAAATTAGGTTATTCATTTGAGGTCTTTCCTGGTTTGGTGCTGGGGGTTGAACCAAGAACTTCATGCATACTAAGCATGTGCTTTACACTAAGCTGTACACCAACCATTTTCTGATTTTTTTTTTTAAGAGAGAGGGACAGAGAGAAAAAGAATTCAATTTTATTTATTTTTTCATCTGGCCTTTGTTCATATGACACTTAGTTGTGTATGTGGTGCTGGAGTTTGAAGCTAGATCCTTGCAAAGCAACTGCTTCAACTGCTGAGCCACCGTTCCAGCCCCCATTTCCTGATTTTTTTTTCTGTTTGGGACAAATTTAATTGAAAACACTGATACTATCTTTAGATGTAGAGAAATACGAAATGGATAGACACTTCAAATTTTTACATTATTTGTTTTTCAGGAAAAAAAATAAGCAAAATTGAAATTCCACAATAAAATCCAGATACTTTACTCAATACATTCTTTTTTGAATTTTTTATTAAGAGTTGAGTAGTTTTACAATGATAAATGCTTATAAAGTAATAATATAATATGCATTTGATTGTAAACCATAGTTACACCCACATTGCCCACACCCCAGTCTCTTGATTCTTCTGTTATTCCCCTAACAAATGTAATTGGTTATATACATGTGAATTTTACAGAATTACATGATTGTGTACATAATATTTGACTTCTCAGGGGGAAAAGAGTACACTACATTGTTGTTTGTCCCCCTAGATACCCTCCATCATTCCTCTCTCTCCAATCTCTCTGACTTTCCCTCCCCCATTCCATGACTATGATTCCCCTAGATTATATGTTGCTCTGCCCTTGGTGAGTCCAATATATGAGTATGACTACCTTTCACTCACGCCTGGGTTTAGCTCCAGCCTCCACAAATGAGTGAAAACATTTGATCTTGACTCTCTGGGTTTGGCTAGATTTGCTTAGTATCAAAATAGGAATGAAGACCAATGGAACAGAATAGAAGACTCTGAGACAAACCCACAAATCTTTAAACGTCTGATCTTTGACAAAAGGCGTCAAAATATTACATGGAGGAATGACAGCCTATTCAACAAATGGTTCTGGACAAACTGGACAGGTATTTGCAGAAAGTTAAAATTAGATCCTTAACTCTCTCCTTGCACAAAAATAAAATCAAAATGGATCCAGGAACTAGGAATTAAACTAGCTACCATGCAACTGTTAGAAGATATATTAGGACCAACACTCCAGCATTTGGAAGAAGGCAAAGACTTTCTCAGCAAGATTCCTAAAGTAAAAGAATTAAAGTCAAAAATCAATGAGTTGGGGCTGGAGTGGTGGCTGAGCAGTTAAAGTGCATGGCTGGCATGCTCAAGGACGTGGGTTCATACCCAAATAAAATTGATTCTCTCTCTCACTCTCTCTCTCTCTATCCCTTCTCTCTCTCTTTGAAAAAAATCAATGAATGGGATGCCATTAAACTAAAATGTTTCTACTCAGACAAGGAATTAGTCAAAATTGTCAAAAGAACCTAGAATGGGAGATAATGATGGCCTGTTATTCCTTCATCAGGGGACTAACATCCATTTCCTGATTTTAAAGACAAGCTTTACAGCTATGAATCTCCCCATCCACAGTGCTTTTGCTGCATTCTATATGGTTTAATATTTTATTATATCTAAATATTTTGTATTTTCCCTTGTGATTTCTTCTTTGATCCCCTAGTTAAGAGTGTTGTTTTAATTTTCTCAATTTTTTGTATTTTCCAGTTTAACCTCTGTTATTGGTTTTGAATATCCTAATCTTTTTTGTTTGTGTTTACTAATTTCATTCAGACATAGCATTTTTACATTTTTATGGGCTAAACTATAATAATTCAATAAATGTATATAATGTGTAGTGATCAAATCAATGTAATAAACACTTTCATCTCCTCAAACATTAATCATTTCTATGTGATGGTAACTTTTGTTCTCTTCTAGCTATTTTGAAATATATAAAAGATTGTTGCAAATGATAGGTACCCTGTTATATGCTACAGAGAGCCAGAACCAATTTCCCCTACCTAGTTGTGTTTGGGTACCCCTTCTGTAACATCTCCCCTTCCCCCACCAGTAGGGTAAGATCTAGTCCAGTGACCAGGCCCAGGTCTAGTGAACACTACCCTACTCCATTCTTCTGAGCTTGACCTTTTAACTTCTACAAATGAGTGAGAACATGTGGCAATTTGTCTTTCTGTGTCTGGCTTTCTTTAATGACTGATTCTTTGAAAAAGAGAAAAATGGAAGCAGGTAAAAAGTCACCAGCCTTGTATGTGGGAAGTCACTTCAGCTAAGAAGAAAGACTCACAACAACTCTTGAAGGTACAACCAAAATGGCCACCAGCTCTGTCTGCAACTCTCCAGTTAGGAAAAGAGATCAGTTGCACAGATCTCTTAGCTGTGGAGGACAGGGCCTTTATTGTCCACCCTACCCTCACACCCTGTGTGCAGTTGTTTCCAGAACATATGCACGACTACCTGCTAGAAAATTGGGGGAGGGAATAGGTAACTGCTACTATGCTAGGAGCTTAAATTGACTAGAATTAACCACAGTTTACCATCAACCTTTCTCTGGATATTGCAGGTTTTAAAGACATTATAGTCCCAAAATTGTTACATCAGACAGATTCTGCCAGTGCAATTTTTGTCTATATGGAGGAACATATTCCTGGTACTTCCTATTCTGTATCTTCCCAGAATCCTCTCTCATTATAATCTGCTTTGTATGACATTTGTATTGCTACTATTGGTTACAGTTTACAGGGTATTCCTTTTCCAATCACTTTTATTTTTAACCTATCTTTGTCTTTGAATATCAATATATTTCATTTATAATAGATACTCATTTTTTTAAATCCCTTCTTCCTATTTTTGGATCTCAATATATCTCATTTACAGCAGTTTATCATTTTTAAAAAAGCATTCAATCAGTGTCACCTTTTATTGAAGTTTTTAGTGTAGTCACATTTAATATAATTACCATTAACATGTGGTTTATGTATGCCATTTGCCATTTGTTTTCTATATGTCTCTTTTGATTCTCTTCCTCTATTGCTGCCTTCTTTCATTTTGAAAAAAAATGTTCTAGTATATCACTTTAAATTTTTGTTGTTTCGTTTACTGTATATTTTAGTTATTTTGTTAGTAATTTCATTAGAGATTACAGTTAGCATATTAATCAGGTTTAGATGGATAGTATTTTGAATTCAATAGTTAATGAGTCTTTTGTAGTCAAAGGCTTCACATTCAAATCTTCAACCAACCATGGATCAAAAATATTTGGAAAAAGATAATTACACTTCCACTGAACACATAGACCTTTTTCATTGTCATTTATTTCCTAAACAATATAATTATTTAATTATTTACACAGTAAATATATATGTGTATGTGTATATATACACACAAGTTATATATTATAGATACATATTAGAGGATATATGTAGATAATACGCAAAATGCAATGTCATTTTATATAAAGACCTTGAGCATTGTGAATTTTAGTGTTCATAGATTTTGGTTTCTGTGGAAGGTCCTAGAATCAATCCTCCAATTTCCAAGGGATTATTATACACAAAAGGTTTGCTTCAATATACTTTCATTATTTCTTCCCTGATTTGGTGTTTGCACCACACACATTATATCCATGTATTATATAAGTCCATTAAAATAGTTTTTAATAATTTTTATGCAGTTGCCTCTTAAATCATATAGGAGAAGAATGTGTGTTACAAAAATATCTTTCTACTGTCTTTTGTATTTACCTGTGTAGTTATTTGTCATTACCTTTATTTCTTCATGAGTCTTAGAGGTATCATTCAGGGTCCTACCAAATTGTTTCCTTTATATATCCTTTACCTATTCTCTAAATGTTAAATACTCTTGTTGAACTTCTATCCCTAAACAAAACTGGATGGTAGCATTCTGCTTAGAAATCTGCTTAGTCAAGTCCATCAGTTCATTAGGTATATATTATATTTTCCAGGTACAGCTGGTAACAAGTATTTACTACTACATAACAAGGGCCCGTTTTCCTCTAGCTTTTGGTAACATGGCATCAACAGCTTTTAAAATGTCTTCTGCCAAAAGCATTTTCAAGTTCCTCCCAAATTCCACCCACCACCTGCTCCCAGTGACACTGCCACATATTTTGTTTTGTTTTTATAACAGTAGTCATCTCCCAGGCACAAAAGCCTTTTATTTCTTGCTGCATAACAAAATACTCCAAACTCATTGGTATAAGACAATAAAAATCATTCATTATCACTGACTTGTGGTTCTGGACACTGAAAGGGCTTAACTAGCTGATTCATGTTCAGTGTCTCTCGTGTAACGGCAGTCAGTCAGTTGCTGGGTCTGGAAGCAACTCAAAGCCTTTCTCACTCAAATGTCCATCATTTGCTACTGGTAATTTGGACCCTCAGTGTAGTTGTCATCCAGAATGTGGTCTTTCCATTGTGCCTGGATTTCTCACATCACGGTGGATGAATTCTAGCCAGATGAAAATTCTATTGCTGTGTATGACCCAACCTCTAAAGTCCAAATCCATAGCATTGCTTCCATTTATTATTGATTGGGACAGTTACAAAGTCCCTTCAAGTTTCAAGAGGAGGGCACATAGCTTGTAAATACTAATAGCAAAGTTGCAAGGCTCTGGAAGATATGTGGATCTTGAAATATTGTTCAATCATTTTTTAAAAATATAAGTCCCCTGCACACTGAAAGAAGAAACCAGACATCACCTACTATAAATATGTAGTGATGTGGTACTTCAAAGGGAAGAAGTAATTCTGAGTATAGATTGCCTGTCCTACTCTACCCTTGGTCATGATATTAACTTCAAATTCTAAAGAAAACAATAATCCCATAAAACACAGAAATAATAGTGTATACCATGATAAGGTGAGGAAAATAATACCCCCGTTACTATAAATATCCATGTAACTTTGGTATTACTGGAACCAGGTATTGTTGGCACCATCAGTGATACCAATGAAGGAGTAACTTATCTCTAAGAATATGTGAATTATTGCATCTCTTATGTCCCAGGAAACTATGAATGTGGTAGTGGAAGAAGATCTTTTGTTAGGGATAGAGACAATAAATCAATTTTGATTTTACTATTAATTTTTACTATTAATTTTGATTTTAGTATTAACATGACTTCAGATAAACCCACTAGATGAAAGAAAAGGATATTTATGTACATATATGTACAAATATACGTACTTTCCCCTGTGGGTACAAAGAATCAAATCTAGGACCTCATGCATGATAAGCTGTGCCCCTAGCTATATGCTTATATTGAATAAGTACCACAAATACGATTTGGTTTACAAAGATTATTCCTTATCAGATAGGATATTTTGTTCTATGGGACATTTTCTTCAAATTTTCTCATTAGTTGTAATGAATGTAGAATATTTTCAAATACTTTAGAAAAATTGAAAACAAACTGGAAAGCAAAAGAAAGGGAGGCAGGCAACAAGGCAGGACGGCATCCTAGATGTTCCTCTGAGCAAAGGCAATTTCTAAGGAATTCCTTTATCAAATTTTCTATTCACAACCAGCTGAAAGTTGAATAAATAAGAGAAGATACAGCAGTTTGAAGAAAAAAAAGTAATAGGGAGAAGGGCTTTGAAAATAAGTTTTAGTTTTTATCTACAAGAGTAAAAGATAAGATAGAAAGGGACTGGTATGAATGACACTCAATTTAAAATGCAAGTTTAAGTAAGCATGGAGGCACTGCTAATCTGGGAAAATAGGAATTTCTACAGAATTTCTGTATTTAAGTGTGAAATTTCATATTTCACAACAAATCATAGAATGATCTAAAGTTGTTAATAAAGAGAGCCTGAAAAGGGCCAGAAAAATAAGGCAAACAATGTCTCTCCCTGGACAGTTCAGAGATCTGGAAGTTAATTGTTTCAATTCAAAAAGATGTGTGAGGAGTAGGATACCAGTTTTTATCACCTTGTCTGTCTAGTACTGGGCTTGTGAGGAAAACTTGAATATAATTAAGCCTTTCAACAGAAATTATTTTCAAGTCCCTAAATTTCGCTAAGACAATTTCTGAAGATTTCAAAGTTTACATATGGATGGAATAGATTTATAAAGCTATAGCTATATTAGAATATCACATAATTATATTATACATGAATATGTAGTGTTAAGAAATCACACAAAATTGGAAACAGATCTGCCAAGAAGAGTTTGGTAAAAACACATCCTATCTGAACTAAATCACGTCAACATAGTTCAACTCACAAAGAAATGAGATAGATTTCTATATATTGACCACAAACATTTTCTAAGGTGTTCTGGAAAGTATGAAACGCAAGTTACAGAAAAAAATGTACATTATGATCTCATTCACATAGGAAAAAATGTTTTGTGTGTACTTACATACTCATGTGAATACCTTAGCAAGAATCTAAGATAATATAACCCAAAAGATAATAGAAATTGCTTCTGAAAAGGTGGAGAGAAGGGGAGTAGGAGCAATACAGAAGAACTTTTCTGTATTCCTATATTTGCATACAATTTAGATTTTTTTCATAATATAACTTCATATATTAACTTCATGACACCAAATTCCAGTAGTGAGAGTTTATCCATGGGGTTTGGGTATGTATATTTCACAAATGGAAATAGGAGATATGCCCCTGGAATTCTAAAACTAGGCCATGATTAGGGGAGTAATTCTTTTTAAAATTTCAATGGCTTTAAAAAAGGAAATCTCATCAGGCAGTAGGGATGTAGAGGGGAATACACAGTGAAATTGTAAGGCCCAAACAGACTATGAGGGAACTTGAGGTGCTTTTGAACACGAGCGCTGCACACAGGAAAACAGCCGCAGAAAACGAATCTGTTCATATAGGTCTGTGTCAGATCATGAGAAATTTTAACTTTATTCTGTTTGTAATTATAATCAAAGAAGTTATATGATCAGATTTGACTTTTAGGATGGTATCAGACAGCAATGTAGAGGACTAGCTGGGAGAAGTATAGTAGTTGTGGCAGAAAGATTGGCTTCTTCTGGCTGTTGTTAATCATTGAAAGATGAGGATAGGTGCTAAGACAGATGACCTCAGGAATGACTGGGCCAAGATGGTTTTAATCAATATTAATAGACAACTAAATATAAAAAGTGAAAGTGATGTCAAGGATGACTCTAAGATCCCAAAACAAGGTTTCAGGCAAGATGTCCCAGGAAATGGGATAGCATACTGAGATGTAGGTGAAATCACTGAATTCCTGGCTTAAATCATGATTTGGGTCAGAACCGATCGCACAGCCCCAGGTGGAGCTGAGCTTGCCAGTGGGTATTCGCTAATTGGTCCCACATTGGATGTACTGAGTCAAATAGGTCATTGTGCTGTATTATATGCAGTTTCCATCTCTCCACTTTATTCCTAAAGATAATTTAACTTGGTCAAACTCCTTTCTAAAGTCTGTCTCTAGCAGACCCTTAATCTGATGGTCATAAATATTCCCTGAAAAGAAACAGTACATTTTGCTGACTGAACTTGTCTGCCATTAAATTAGTGTTGTTTCTTTACTAACACATTCTTTCCAACCACTGAAAATCCACTTAAAATATCTATTAAATAGTATGCCTAGATAAATATATAAGGATTGTTACTCTACAGCATGCCAAATCTAATTTTGCACCTCCCCCATTTTTCAAAAATTAGAATATTTGCCTACCTTTCACCTTCTGCAACACTTCTCATTCTTTATGAATTTTAAGCACCACCAATTATATCTACAGGTTTTCTAAGGATATAAGAAATCTGCATCTTGAGAACAGAAGTGAGATCGATGGGACTCTTACTTTATAGTCTGCACCCATTCCCTGAGACAAACACAAATTATATATATTTTAAACAGAGCATAAGTAAGCTAGTTCATCTGGACTCCAGTAAGCAAGTAGTGATGGGATTAAGAAAGTAGGGAAAGGCCAGATCATGTAGGCAAATTAGCATAAACTAAAAATCCAGGCATATCTAGGGAGCTATCATATTATTACATGATTTTAGTTTCTCTGAATAGATAAACAAATCAAATAGAGAGTTCTCTATTATATATTCCCATCTTGGTTTGCTCACAGTGTGTATGTCTAGCATAAGATAATAATAATGACAATAACTATAAATATTTATTTAGTTCTTTATTAAGAACCAGGTGCTAAGGTCTTTACATATCTTATCTCATTTATTTCTCATAGCTATAAGGCAATACAATAACATTTAGTTCAACAACAAATTCTATTTTAGCTAGCTTGAATGAAATCTTTTTTATTACAGGATATTATGTAGCTTGAATAATCATCTACAGACCTGAAGAAACCAATTCTGGGCTGAGTTTAAAGGAAATAGCCCCAAAAGCTACACCATAGAATCAGTGCTGCCTCTTACAAGATCAGAAGAGCACCGGCCCCCAAAACTAATGCCAGTTTGGAAGTCACGAGCCAAGTGCCTGCCACAGTCAGGGAACTTCCATAAATCAAAAACTACTATAGCTGCCAGCTCAGAAACCGTTCCATGCTAGCTACAATCTGCACAAGCAGAATGGATGTGCCATGTCTGCCTCTTGGCACCACAAAGCAAATGACTGGATTCAGTGAGCTCTGCTTAGTGCTGCCACAGAACCAAATGCCTCCACTACCTCTTTGCCAGGAAAAAAAAATATATCGCATAAGTACATCCTCTGTCTCACTTCAGCCTTTCAAACCTCAGGGCAGTTCATCTTAACTTACCCAGTCATGTCTGCAAAACCAAGAGGTATAGTATTTTAAGTTGGCTTTTTTGATAGCCAATTTACAAAATAAAACAAAATGGAAGTCCCCTTTTAAATGTGGAGTTCAAAGAGTTGTAAGAAATTATTCAGTTGGGTATCTACTATAAAATCAAAATATGGAAACTTCTACACCCCAAAATACTCTCTGGCATCTCTTTCCAGTTGGTTAGTGCTGCCACCACAGGTGCCAGACAACCAGAGTCTACTTTCTATCACTGTAGTTTGGACTTTTCTAGAATTTCATATAAATGGAATCATACCTTATGTATTTCTCTATGTCCAGCTTTTTCACTTATCATAAGGCTCCAATTTTACATGTTGCTGCATATATCAGTAACAGTCTGTTTGGTTTTATCACTGAGTAATATTCAATTGTATGGCACAAGACAATTGGTTTATCTATCAACCTAACTGAAAATTTAGGTTGTATCCTGTTTCGGCTAATATGAATAGTGTGATGAGCATTCACATTACAAGACTGTGGGCATGTTTAATTTCTCATGAACAAACTCCTAGAAATGGGATCATTGGGTCACAAAGTACATATAAGTTTGTGCTTTTAGTTTGATAAGAATTTGTCAAACCATTTCCAAAGTGGCATACCATTTTGTGTGCCCATCAGCTCTGTATGAGAGTCACAGAAACACCACATTCTCATAGCACTTGATATTTTTCTATCTATTCCAGTAGGTGTTTGATGTTATGTCCCAGTTTAATTTGCATTTTTCTATTGACTCATCCTATGAACATTTTTCATGGCATAAGTCATTCACATATCTTTTTGAGTAAAGTATCTGCTGTAACATTATGTTCATTTTTTAAATTGTGCTATTTGTCTTCTTCAGCACTGGGCTGCAATAGTTGATAATTTATACTGGATAAGAGTCCTTTATATATAAATGATTGACAAATATTTTACTCCAGTCTGTGGTTTGACTTTTTTGGTTTCTTTCAAAGAGAAAAAGTTTTATTGATGCCTGATTTATCTCTCTTTTTCTCCTTGTATGGTTCATACTTTCTGAGACCTGTCTAAAAGACCTTAGCCTAACCCAAGATCACAAGAATTTTATCTATATTTTTATCTGGAATGCTTATAGTTTTATCTCCTGTTTCAGTTATAATCAATTTTGAGTTAATTTTTAAATGTATAAGGGAAGGATTAAGGTCCCTTTTCCTAAGTATGCTTGCCCAAGTGTTCCACATTATTTGTTGAAAAGATCATCATTTTTCCATTGGATTGGCTTTGCACCTCTGTTCAAAAATCCATTGAATATATATTAATGAATTTGTTTCTGAGGACAGTCTGTTCCACTGACCCATATCAGAGGTTCTATAGTGTGATTGGATTCTAAGATCCAGTCAGTGGTCCTTGAGGTCAAAATTATTTCCATAGTAATACAAAGATATCATTTACCTTTTCTATTCCCATTCTCTCATAAATTTTCAATGGAGTTTTCTAGAGGGTACATTATGTGTGATATTGCAACAAATTGAACAGAAATGAGAATCCAGCTGTCTGTTAAACCACATATTAAAAAGCTTCAAAAATGTAAAATAATGCCATTTCTCTAATTGTTTGAAACAAAGGGTATGGAAACATAGATATTTCATAAAAAATGCTCTGTAAAATAATGAGATTATAGTAATCATTTTATAATTGGTGTTAAAATAAATAGTTCAAATACTACTTTTAAAAATTAATTTTAAAGTTTACATTAAAAATAACTAAAATATATGATAGATATCAGCATATATAATCTATATAATTCATGTAAACAGAAAGGACTTTAGGATCTTCAATAATTTTTAAGAATTTAAAGGTATTCTAAAACCAAAACCTTTGAGAATCTCTGATTCATATATTATCCCTATGTCAGTAGATTTTATATTGATTAATCTAGTTTTATAGTAAATCTTAAAATCAGGATGTCAGTCTTCCACATATGTTCTTCTTTTAGAATATTCTCATATTGCTTTTTTATTGCTTCTTTAATAAGCAGCTTAAAACAACACAGATTTATTAGCCTACAGTTCTGCTGGTCTTAAATTTGACAAAGTTTCACTGTATTAAAATTAATTGCCCACACGGCTGCATTACTGTATGGAAGCTCTAAAGGAGAAAGCATTTCCTATAGTCAAGTAGTTGGCAGAATTCAAGACCTTGTAGTTGTAAAACTAAAGACACATTCCCTTGCTGGCTTTCAGCAGAAGCTGTCTTCTTCTTCCAGAAGTCACCTTTATTTGCTGGCTTGTCATCCCTGCCTCCATCTTTTGATCAATAAAAGTCCCTCTCATATTTCAAATCTCTATTCAACTTTATATCATCTATCTGATGCAGTTTAAAAGGTTCTCTTCCCTAAAAGACTCGTGAGATTAGGCTGGACTCACCTATACAGTGCAGTATAATCTCACCATCTCAAGGTCTATACCTTTAACAATATTTGAAAAGTCACTTTTGCACTTATAACATAGGCATTCACAGATTCCAGATATTAAGCAATGTTTTGCTGTTGTTGTTTAATTTTTTTGTATGTGTGAGAGATACAATCTTGTACACCATATTTAACTTCGCTATTCTAAATTCGCAGCATTTCCATATAAATTTTAGAATCAGATCATGAATTTCTACTAAAAAATAAAAAAAGACCACTCAGATTTTCATTGTGATTTTATTAAATACACAGATTAATTTGGGGAGAATTACCTTTTAACAATATTAGGTCTTCTGATCCATGAACATGATATAGGCTGCTTTGGGGGTGGTGGATCTTCTCTATGTCTTCTTAGCAATGTTTTATAGGATTCAGTGTAAAATATTTACAGGCTTTTTGTTATTTTGTTAAATTTTATCTAAGTGCTTTATGTTTTTAGATAGCATTGCAAATACCATCTTTTTAAGATCTATAGAAATAGTAATATCTTTGTAACCTTTGATTTGATATTTATAACCTTTGATTTTACTATACTTACTGATTAGTTCTGGTAGACTATTTTTGTAAATTCATTAGATTTCATTTTTAATGAATCATTTATCCCCTATTGCCTACTGATATTTTTCTCCAGTGCACTTTGAAGAAAAATGGTCAAAGTAGACATCCTTACCTTGCTCCTAATCTTAGCATTCTGGAGAGAAAACATACAATATTTCATCATGAATACATGACGTTAGAAATAGATTTCTTTATAAATTTTATTATAAGATGGAGAAGATTTCATTCATATTTTTTCTGTGTATGCATCATGAATAAATATTGAATTTTTAAAATGCTTTTTCTATATTTAGAGAGGTACTCATATGCTTTTTCAATTCTTATTTACACTGATTTATATAAACTAACATATTACTCATATCAAATCCATTTGATCAGGTACAATGTATATCATATGCATTTTTTATACTACTGAATTCAAACTATAAATATTCTGTTAAGGATTTGGTCATGTATATTTGTGAAAGATATTTGTGTTTTCTTTTCTTGTCAGGTCTTTTTCTGGTCTTGGTGTCAGGACAATGATATACCCAGGATAATGTTAATAAATCTATACATATGCTGACTTGCAAAATACTTTGTGAATTGTTTTCTCCTCCTCAATGTTTTCAGAGTTAATACACAATTGGGGATACTGTTTGTTTTCCTTAAATGTTTAGGAGATATCAAAAGAGAAGTAATTTGAGGGTGAAAAATGTTTTAAATATTTTTTGCTGCAAGTTTAAGACTGTTTAAGAAACAATAACTTATCTCTCAAGTACTTTATTCAGTCCAACAGTTATCAACTTCAGTGCATAAGGTTTATAATACTTCCTAATTATCTTTTAAATGTTTATATGGTCCTTAACAATGTCCTTTTTCCATTATTAATATTAATAACTTGTATCTATCTTCTTTCCTTCATTTTGAGCAGTCTGGCTATACTGCTTAAAATTAATTTTATGACTTTTATGATTTTTTTAAAAGGACCAGTCTTTGGTCTCATATGTTTTACATTTCATTGACTTCTGCTCTTCAATTTCTTGTATTAGAGCCAGAACAGTAGCTCACCAGTTACAGTACTTGCCTGGCATGCACAAGGTCAAACCCCAGCACCACATGCACAACAAAGTGTCAGAGCAATGAAAGGCACATGAAAAACTAAATAAAAGTGATTGTCTCTTTCTCTCTCACTCACTGTCCCTTTCTCTCTTAAAACAAAAAAATCTTGTTTTATTTATTTTTGTTTACTTCTTTTATTTTCACTTTTACTTCTATTTTCTTTACACAGAAGCTGACACTATTAGTTTAGGCATTTCTTGTTACATATAAGCATTTAATACTATTATTTTCCTTTATGACACTGTTTTAGCTGCATATTACAAATTTTGAATCTTTATGTTTTACTATTCTTCTCCTTTTTTTATACCAGAAGTTGAACCCAAAGTGATTTATCTCCAAGCTACCTCCTCAGTATTATTTATTTCCTATTTTATGACAGGTTCTCACTAAATTGCTCAGACTAGCCTTGAACTTGTGATCCTCCTGTCTCAGCTTTTTGAGTTGCTGGGATAACAGGTGTTCATCACCACACCCACTTTGCTTAATTTTCATTTAATACCAAGACCCAATTTTTCCTTTTGATTAATTATTTGATCTATGAATTAAAGTTTTAAAAGTTATTTTTGTAAATATGTTTCTGTTATTAATTTCTGGTTTAATTCTTGGGTGGTCAAAAAATTTGTATTAATTCAATTTTTAAAATTTCATAATTCTCTTATGGCCTTATATGTACTGTATCTTAGTAAATGTTCTCTGGGTACTTGAACACAAAGTGTTTTACATTCTTGGGTGAAATGTTTAATAAATGTCAAGGAGGAAAATTTGACTCATATTTTTTATGTGCCTATATCTTAACTTATTTTTGTTTATTTGTTAAATTAATTTCTGAGAGACAAGGTAAAATCTCTTGTTCTCAAGTCTATTTTATAATTAGTATATCCATTCCAGCTGTCTTTTGATTTTTGTTGGCTTAATTCAGTATATCCTTCCTTGCTTTTTTCCTTTTTATCTATTTTTTTCATTACATTTAAAATGGATTCCTTTATACAGACTATAGTCACATCCTGCTTTTGCATCCTATCTGACAATCTTCTGTCTGCTTTTAATTAAAGTGCTTAGACACGTTACCTTTCCTGTGATTACAGAAATGAATATTTGAAATGTGCTGTTTTCCCATTCATCCATCTGTTCTTTAATCCCCTCTTTATTTTTTTCTGCTGCTTTTAGATACTTATTTATAATTCTATTTATACCTATTAATGATTTATTTTCCATATATATTTTGTCTGTTTTTCTGTAGTATAAAATATGCAATGCACCTTTATGTTATCACAATTTACTTCAAACAGTAACTTTATTATAGTTAATACTACTGCAGTTGTAGACTTTATTTGTTCTCTTTGATCATTTGAGCTATTACTTTCATACTTTTTCTTTAATATTTATTATAAACTCAAAAATTTGTACTTCTGTTTTTAAAAAAAAGATTATGCTAAGAATTTTTAAAATGAATTTAAAACTACATATTATTTATAGCAATCTTCATTCATTTTTATATGCTTAATTTTACCTCATAATTTTTTTTTTCTGTCTAAACAAAATTCCTTAAATACTCATTACATTGCACATCTACTGGTAAATAATTCTCTGAACTTCCAATTATTTAAAAATGCCTTTGTTTTACTGTCATTTTTGAATGATATTTTCTGCCATTTCTTTGGCCAATTTTAATATTATTTTCTCCTCATCACATTGTTTTAACAATTTGATTATGTTCCATATTGATGTAGCTCCAGATGTTTTTATTTGACAAAAGATTCTCTGAGTTTCTTGAATTCATGGATTCAGGTTTTCATCAGTTTGGAAAAATTTGGCTAACTTTTTCTTTAAATAATACCCTTGTCCTATTCCTTCTCTCAGTGCTCCCCATCTTCCTTTCTTTTGGAAACTCAAATATTTTAGATACATTAGTAGTGCCCTACAAATTTTTAAAATTATTTGTCCCAGCTTTTTTCTCCCCTCACGTCATTTCTACTTGTGTCTCTTGTGTCTTTTCTTCTGCCCTGTGCAATGTGTTGTTAATCCTCTCCAGGGAATTTTTCATTGAACATACTGTATTTTTATTGCTTTGTATTGGGATCTTTTTCATATATTCTATTTCTTCATTAAGTACATTATTTCTTTCAGTTTTTTGAACAGATTTGTAAGATTCATGACAGCTGTTTAGGATTTTTTTAATGTCATTTTCCTCATCTCTATTACTTTGGGACCAGTTTCCACAGCTTTTCCCTTTGTCATGGGTAGTAATCTCCCATTTCCTTGTACATCAGCGATGTTTTCCATTGATAGGCAAACATTGTGAACAGTGTGCCCAACTGCTTTAGTCATCTTTTTTGCTGCTGTGACCAAAAAACCTGACAAGAACAATTAGAGGATGAAAATTTATTTTAAGGCTCATGGTTTCAGAAATCTTAGTCCACAGACAGTCAACTCCATTCTTTTGTGGCCCGAGGTGAAGCAGAACATCATGGCAGCATGAAACAGAGAAAGACAGCTCTGCTCAACAAAGTAACATATACCCCAAAGGCACGCCCCCAGGGAACCATCTTCTCCAGTTACACCCTACCTGCCTACAATTGCTACCCAGTTAATCCGAACTAAGGGATCAATACACTGAATAGAATAATGTTCTCATAACCCAGTCATTTTACCTCTAAACTTCCTTGCATTGTCTCAGTCATGAGCTTTTGGGAAAAGCCTAGTATCTAAACTGCAACACCAACTTTGTTCTGGCCTGTAGTAAAATGATTTTCAGTTCAGGATTCTTTTGTAGCTTTAAGTTTTCTTTGTTTGAATGATCTCTAGTACTGTTGTTGTTTTCCTGGCATGCACAGAGCTACCTTCCCTCTGGGATAATCTGTCTCCACCAGGAAAGCACAACCTTTCTGAGGACTCTGTCTAAAGGCTCCCAGATTATAAAGTTTAGTCATTCTGGCTGCTTGGAATGTTACATATCCAGAGCTTTATGTGCTCTTGGAATTGTTTGACCTAGTGACTTCCACATTTCCTCTCCCACCACCCACCCTGCCAGCTCTATGAAATTTCACTTCATGTTTATACAAAGCACTATTCAGTCAAAGGCTGAAGGGAACCAATCTGGAGCATGCTGTATCTGAAAACTCAAAAAACATCCTTTTTTTTCTAGATTTGGCCTTGAACATTATACCTGCCTTGGCATCCCTGGACCCTGATCTCTTCATTCACCAATACCACCAGGCTTGGCCTTCCTTGGTTGGCTTCCCTGTGCTACTGCCTGGAGTGTTCTCAGAAAGATGATATGGGGCAATTGTGGGTCTCACTGAATGTTTTCCTTCTCTCGGTTACCACAATTTTACAGTGCCTGTTGTCCAGTTTCTCAAAAGAATTATTTTTATACATTTTTTCCATCATCCCAGTTGCTTATGTCAGAAAATGATACCTGTAAGTTATATTTTATGGGGAGGAGCAAACAAACTCAGAAATACAGTCTTTTGTTTTAAACACTATGAAAGAGGAAGGCAAATTAGAAGGAGGGTAGAAAGATTTTTGAGTACCAATCCCACTACATCCATCCACATTATCCCCACTCCAAAAAATGCTTAGGCACAATAAATCATAGAGACAATAAGGGGCAGAATTAGGATTCAAAACACAATCTGATTTCAGAGCCTCTGCCCTCTGTCACTTCTCTACTTCCTCCTAATTCTCAACTATTCACACCCATCTATGTCTGCCTCTTATTCTTTTCCATTTTGAATCCACTGTTTTATATCAAATGCAGTCTGACAAACATACAGAAAGAAAGCCATGAGACATTAGGCATCTCATAAAAAAAAAACAGTCAGCATTCTTACAGATCAACAAGACAGAAAATAATTAAATCCATAGTTCTTTATCTTTAAGTCAATCTTACACTTGGGATAATTGTATTGCTCATTATGGCTAAAGATATAACCCCCAGTAAATGAACTCTCAGCATCTCATCCTCCTTCCACTTCACTTCACACCTTTTCCTTTTAGTTATAATTCTTCTTGATTTAAACTAACCAAAGAGTGGGATCTACACGTTTAGTGTTAAAATTAATGAGAAATTAGGAACAAAAATTTATGGAGTTTAGTGTCTAAGCCAAGAAATTCTACCCTAGAAAGGTTTTTGTAGAGCTGGAGTATAAAATGACATTCAGTTATTTGTCATTATAGTTTACTCTCTTTTTCTCAACCTAGAAATATTGCTCAATCTCTAGAATCATGGCTTTAGAAATCATGTAAGGCTAAACAGGTTCTATTTATAAACAACTCTCAAAGGCCAAATTGTGTCCCCAATTCACATGCCAAACTCCCACTGAGATCTAGTCATGTGCAGATCAAGGTCACACCATGGATAATATTCTTACTTTCATCTCCAAGTGAGAAACTAGGGTGAAGGCATAAGTCTTTCACATCAGTAAAGTTCAAGCTCCAGTGTAACTGATTGGGGTCCAAGGCCAAATACAAAGACTGATTTATAACAGAATTGTTGCTATGGCTTGGTCACCTCACAGATGTGCATGCATATCAAAGCAAAAGGCACAAACTGATTGAGACTGTTCAGAACAGAACTAACCAAAGGGCTCTTGCTCATAAGCCAGCAGAATTGCTGCCTTGAAACTGTCAAACAATGACCTATTGATCATCCAGAATCAATAGCTACACCCCTGCCTCCCTTTCACTTATTCGCTCAGTTTCAAGCTGAGTTGATGCAGGCAAAATAATACAGTTTAAGAAAAATAGGGACCCATAAAATTGCTAGTCATAAGTCTGCTTCCCACAAAGGTAATTCTGTACAATAATTCTTATCTTTCACTGTCTTGAATAATTACATGATTTAGAAACTTCATCCTAATTTGCCCCTTGTTTCTATCATGCAGTATATTATTTTCTTCTCAAGCTACAGGGTTCATCATTTCCATACCATTGTTGTTTTGAAGATGAAATATGCTCTTTATTACCTCCAGCATCACTTGATGCATCACATTTAGCAAGTATCCCTACAAGACAGGAGAATACAACTATGTGATATTTTCTCAAGTGGAGGAAATTCTGTAATAACATGGACATTTTTGTGCACAACTCATTCAGGTGAAAAGGTGAAGTTAAGTATACTGTGGCTGGAAATTTATGAAAAGATTCAAACTCCTCCACTTGAGAAAATTTCAGAGTCATATTCTCCTGTCTTTCAGAGCAATATTAGAGGGGATGGCCAATTTTGGGTCATAACAACAAAACTGTGGCACTGATTTTAAACAGGTTTGCTAAAGATTGGAAGTCACTGTTGTATTGTCCTCATTTTTTCTTTTTATTTCAATAGATTTTTTTTCTACTTCTGCTGTTTAATGCAGGCTTTATGCCAAAACCATCTTAGAAAGTCTGTTATGCCAGATGTCATCCTTTTGCCCTTTTACTCTATCTGCAGATTTTCTTTTAACAGCTGAAGCCCAACTTAGCAAGCATGCATTTTCTATAGTAAAAGAGGCATTATGAATAACACCTTTTGTATTTTGAAAAACACATTCAAGGAGCACAGCACTTTATTCATGTACCACATCTTTAAAACAGGATTATTCATGTTTCTTTAGATTTAAAGAGAGAACTTTAAGATTTAATAGATTAAGATCAGTGTCATCACCCACCATCAAAGTGGATGTATAAGATTTAGTATACTGATTGGTTTGGTTTTGCCTTTAAACTGATCATTTAAAAAAAATAAAGAGAAAAATAATACACTGTTCTGCAAGTAAGCACTTCATGTCTACCCCATATTGCTCAAATAGATCTGTAAACAGCAGAGTTGTCCCTCACAGGCATGAGCTCCCTCAACAGAGTAACTCACAGAATGCATCATTGGAGCATTGGGTTGGTGTTGGGCTCTGTGCAAAAGGAAAATCGCCGTATTGGGCGCCATAATACTTCTCTTTCCTCCCCATTCACATTTCGCCCGCTCTGAGCAAGGTGAGCTATGCACCTGCACTGGAGTGCTACTTTCTCTCTTTCTCTCTGCACCTTTTTGGTCGGTGACAGATGACTGTCACCAACCTAATAGTCCCTCATTGGCTGAAATAAGCTAGTCTGCCACTTCACTATTGTCCCTTAGCAGCCTGCTCTCGCTATATCTACGGATGTGCAGGAAAAATAAAAGAGAGAAGTTTCAAGCCGCCATGCCCCGCCTCCGCGGAGCAGCTCAGCTGACTTGGGTTGTTCTGCCTACTGTCTGCTTTGAAGCGCTCCGGGGAGCAGCAAGTTGGGTCTATGCCACTAGAGAGAAGAGGTCTAGGGCAATGGCTAAGGTGGGAGGATTTTTTAGGTAAGTTGATGACCAACGTTGGCCTCCCATTCACTTGTATATTTTGTAAACTTTCAGCTTTGTAAGCTTCTGCCATGAACTTGATCAGCATTCTACTGGTAATATAACCAGTCAGAATGTGCCATGTTAGGTGTCCTGAATTTTAGTGAACTGAAAAGTTCTGAGAGATGGGAAGTTCAGGGTAAAAGAATTCCTTCTCTCAGGAAGAACCTGTTCTGAGTTTCAAAGTCTGGGTTTCATAAGTTTGTTTCTACCAATCTCTATGTTCATTTTATACAACAGGGTCCTAAGCTTTAAAAAGTCAATGATCTACAAGGTCATACCTATTGCTCTTTAAAAACTGCAACATATTTTTAACCTGAAGAAATAAAAATGGGTATGATATGAACTTGCTTATGTTTTTAAAAAGTGTGAAAGAGCCATTGTCTAATGTTCATCATTACTGGGTCAACAAAGCTATATACTTCCAAGAACTCAATGAAAAAGAAGAAACATTGAAAAGAAACCAGTCTTCTTCTTTCATATACGAGGAACAAAAAGCCTAGACATAGAAAGAAACTTCTTCAGGGTCAGAAAAGTGGCCTTTCAATGCTTCCAGTCTCCTCACTATACCATAACCACAGGTTATTCAGAAGGCACTTCTGGACAAGTAGCACATCAAAGCTGACAATGAATGACAGTGCCAGGGTAGCTGTCAAAACTGGAACCATGGTTAATGCCATGAGGTAAGGAGCAGAAATAAACTGTTTATCTGCCATCAGGATACACTCTAGAACTTTCCTATGCTACCTGTGTGGTCCTATGTCCAGTTTAGTTAAGCTAGATTGACCCAGACCTAAGAGAACTTTAAAAAACGAATTAAAAAATGAATTCTAGTGACTTTTTTAAGAGGGAGAGAGGGAGAGAGAGAGAGAGAGAGAATCAACTTTATTTAGTTTTCCACATGGTCTTCTTTGATCCAGCACTTAGTTGAGTATGTGGTGATAGGGTTTAAACTGAGTCCTCGTGCATGCCAGGCAAGTGCTCCAAATTGCTGAGCCACCACTCCAACCCTCTCCTGACTTTTTAAGTCTGAACAGGAATATTTTTAGTGCAATGCTGCATAAACTTTATTAATTATCAAATCTCAAGTAGACCAACTGGAAATTTACAAAAAGATAAAAAAGTGGGTAGGGAAGGTTACAGGAAGTTAAGTGAATTTAATTGAAGCAACTGCTATTACTTGGACACTTAAAATGTTTTCACTAATCTTGAGCCAATCTTTGGCTTCCAAAACCTCATTACCCATTTAAGTTAAATTCCTTAAAATATTGTTTGATAGGCATATTTAAACCTGTCAGCATCTGTGTTTCTTCAACCAGCTGTCTAGAGGAAGGTGAGTATCTTTAAACCAATACTGGCCATACCATAGTACCTGGTCTCTGCTTAGGCAGAGTAGTTTTATAGTAGAGGTGGAGAGTTGATCTACTAAGTCTCTGTTCTTCCCAGACACTTACATAGTCACCGATTCCCAAATCTGGATGCATTTTAGAATGTTTTGGGATGTCTTTATAATATAGAACTTTCTGATTTCTAACCCCAGAGATGCTGATTTAGTAGGTGTGGACCCTAGGGAAGTTTTTGATTATTTTTAATCAAGTTCTTTTGCCACCACTAGTCTTTAGAAATCAGAAATATTGCTATCTCTGAGCAGGAATGGTATCTGGTCCCAAGGAGCACTTGCTTTTATCTATCCATTTCTTAACATTTTCTAGTAATTGTACCCATCAGAAAAATTACTACTCAGAGAGAAAACAGAAATAAGAACACTTGAAAAAAAAAGCAACAAACCAAGAAAATCATGAAATGTAGACGTGGAAGGAATTCCAAAGACCACCTAGCTGAGTATGAAGACTCTTACATCTTCACATTTTGATTGACATATCTTTAGGAAATACCTGACTCTCTGGCTTGGCCAGAAGCCATGGCACTCTTTTCTTATAACCCAATCCTATTAGCACATGGTGTTAATGCTTGGATTTCCTGTAGATGCACACCTTTAAAAGCACTGTTCATTTGATTATACCTTAGGCTTTTCCTTTTGAATAGACTACAGTGTGAATATCACAACACCCTTCCACACCAGTAATGGTCTTCCAGTGGCCCTGACCATAAATATTTGAGTTCTTGTTCTCTGATCTTGTTCAAGCTTTTCATATTTCACACCTATAAACTAAAGTCCATAAACATGATGGGATTTACCTAAGATTATAGAGCAAGGAAGTGACAGAATTAGGTAAATACCATTCTTAAATTCATAAGAATAGGTAACTGGGTCAATGCAGTCTTCATACTCAGCAGCCCAGCATCAGAGAAAATAAGAATAAGCACTGAGATAAAAGAGACAGCCCATGAAAGATAAATACTATGTACAAAAGACCTTCCTAGACTTGCATAATTAATATGAAGGAATCAAAAACAATAAATTCAGCTCTATTGAAGTAAACATTCTTACCAAAAGATATGTGGAAGAAAGCAAGGCAGCCACATTGTTTAGATGTAGGAAAAAATGATTTTAACTTGTTCAGTACGGTTAAAAAGAAAAATTACAATTTCTAGGACTTCTTCTTAGATGCTATTCTTCATCATCTTAACAAAATACCTATATTATGAAGTCTGAAATGTAGAAGATTCTCAGGAATGATAAAGATTTGAACTGATCAAAGAGTATCAAAAACAGAATGTCTTTCCCTAGGGGAACATGCTTGGTTTCCAATTGGTTTTCAGAGACCCTGAGCTCTTTATAAACTCAATCAAAGAAACCTTCTAGAATACATACTTAGTTTTTTATTGTCAACCACTCTTTTCATTATCCCTTTGGAGTCCATCTGTAAAACTTAATAATAACCACGCAATTCCATTGTTTTTGTGTACATTGTTGTCCCCACGCACAGGCAAAGCCTGAATCATTCGCATGCAAGATTCCTCCACCAAAACATCCTGCAGTGCCACCTCCAAGGAAGTGTTTAACAGCTGACCCACCAAATTACACCAAGGACAATTTCACATTTCACACATTGTATTACCTGCCTTCTCAGAGCAACACTGGCCCCCCTCTGCTAGTGAAGTCAGCCTGGATGCAGATATTGAGATAGAGTTAGGATGATGCAATAATTCACACTTTAAATGGGGGCTGGAGTGGTAGCTCAGTGGTTGCAGTGCTTGCCTGGCATGCATGAGTACAGGAGTTCAAACCCCAGCACCAGGTACACAAACAGAGTCCCAGAGCAACAAAAGCCATGTGAAAAACTAAATAAAATTAATTCTCTTTCTCTCCCCCTCTCAAATAAATAAATAAATAAAAATTTTTTTAAAAAAAGGAAAGTAAAGGGTAGGACTGCAAACTAGTGCAGCCACCATGGAAAGGAGCATGGAGACTCCTCAAAAAATTGGAAATGGAACCTATGCATGACCCAGTTATCCCACTCCTGGGTATTTTCCCAGAAGAGCTAGAATCAACTTATTACAGAGACACAGCTACATCAATGTTTATAGCAGTTCAATTTACAATAGCTAAATTATGGAAACAAGCCAGATGCCCCTTAATGGTTGAATGGATCCCAAAACTATGAGATATACATACATACATTCATACATCTCACAGTTTTGGGAGATATACGTATGCCAAATTTGAAGTAATACATAATCTGGGGGAACTATAGCTATGTAGCTAAGAAGGGGAGCAGGAAAGGAGAAAGGAAGGGAGATGAGGAAAGGAAAATGGGGGTTGTCAATACTGTAGGATACACTTGACTCCCATGAAAAGCCAAATTATACTCAGGCAGGCATATTTATCTAGAAATTTCAAAAATGAATATCCATATATCTGGTCATTTATATCTGTAACATGGGGGAATTACAGAGACAATAGATTGGGGAATGGGTGAAGGTGGGAAGATCCTGACAAGGATCAGCTTTAAGTTACTTTTTATTACATAAGCATGTATGAATGTGAAGCAACAAGTCTCTTCAATATGTAAAACTATGTTGAACTAATTTAAGAGAAAAAGGAAAGTAGAGGAAGCAAGATAGGGCAAAAAACTACCAACCCACAAGAGGAATGTGTGGTCTGAATTTTTATTAAAGATGCTCCTTTCTGGTGGAAATAATTAGGCTCTTCCCAATAATCTTGCTCAATCATTGGCTGGTGGCCTCTTAAGAAGGATGGGACTTGTAAGCAAAGCCCCTCTAAAGTTAGCAGCTGGAAACTGTTCTCTAGCCACACCCCTCTAGCGGGCAGCAAATCCTTTTTCTAGGGGCTCAGCAGGCCAAGTCTCTATTTGTCCACATTATTCATCTTCGCCTTCCATTGCACAAATACCCGTTTCTCATGGGCTTTGTGGCTCTTAGCTAGTCATGAGCTGCATGAACAAAGGAGCTCCTGAGGCTGTGGTGACACCTGGTAGTAGTGAAGATGATGAATGTGGCTTTTGGTTTTGTTTTACAATCTCTGTTTTTATTCTGGGATTCAGGAAGACCCCAAAAAAAGTATGCTGACACTGATGCCATCTTCCCTAAATTTGTTGAGGATTTTATTTTGTATTACATTTAAAAACTGAAATGTAGAACACTCAATGAAAAAATTGATATCTTCTTTAGCTTTTACCTAGAATCAAGTAACTGAAGGAATGTCATCAGGAAAGAAGACATTTAAAACAGAAGATTCAATTGCGAGTTATATAGATTTTTTTTTAAAACCAAGAAAGTGATGTGCTTGAAACTATTTCAAAGAATAATGAAATGACCTTGTGCCTTCCTTCTACCTGTCACATTCTACAGCTAATAATATAAAGTCTGAAAGACACAAATTACATAGAAAAGGGAGACTAGAGTGAAGGATATCCAGTGGGGGGAAAAGTCCAAGTTTGCACAAATGTTCACTTTTGATATTGGAAGAAAGTTTATGCTTGTTATTTCACACAAATGGATTCACCTTACCATAATTAAAGGCTCTAGCCAATTAAAGTTGTAATAAAACCACAGACAGCAAGCTGTAAAATGAATAGAAGAAGAATAACAACTCTCCTGAGGAGTGTGGAAACTGAAGGTTGCTTATGGCTCTCTGATTTAGAACTTACACTTTCAGACAATAATGAATCTCAAGATTTCCATGGTTTTGTACAGATTTTTTTCTACTTTAGAATATAGTCCACCCTGTGTATCTGTGGTTTCTGCCCCTACAGATTTAATCAACTACATATGAAACAAATTGAGAAAAGAAAATTTACTATACTGAATATGTATAGACTTCTCTGGTGTCATTAAACAATACAGTATAATAATTATTTACATTGCATTTACATTATATTAGGTATTAAAAGTAATCTAGACAGGTTTAAAGTATATAGGAGGATTGTGGAGGTTAGATCAAATACCATACCATATAAGAGACCTGAACACCCAAAGATTTGGGTATCCATGGTCTGTTAGTCAGGTTTTCATTTCTGTGACCATGCCTGACAAGAACAACATAGGAGAGGAAAGTTTATTTTAGTTCATGGCTTTCAGAGATTTAGCCCAGAATGGGCCAATTCCATATCTCTGGACCATAAATTGAGGAAGAATGCACCAGAAGAGCATAGTGGGGGAATGCTACTCTATTTATGGCTGGACAGGAAGCAGAGAGAAGAAGAGGGAGATAGGGAAGGCCCTGGAATATATTCCAGGCCACAACCCCAGTAACTCATCTCCTCCAGCCACTCCCCACCTGCCTACAGTTACCACCCAGCCTATTTAAACTACTATGGACTGATTAAGTTACAGATCTTACAGTCCAATCATTTCACCTCTGAATGTTCCTGTATTAATGCAAGTGTTTTTGAGAATGCCTTGTCTAAACCACAAGACATGAGGAATCCTGAAACTGATTCCCCAAGGACATCAAGAGACAACTGTATTTTCTTCCTTCTAAGCAATTTTATTCTTGTATCTATGACATTTGCAATAAGATGTGCGGCAGGTTCAATTCCCAGATAAAATAAACTTTGAAGACCTGATATACCTTTTTTCTCTTTCAGGTCCATGCTTTCAATAAACAGTCTTTCAATCCTGGTTAAGAGTCAATGGTTCAGTGGAAGATAAAAGGGTTTGATCACACTACACAGACCTATATTTAAATCCCAGTCCACTATTTAATGGAGAGACATTAGGCAAGTGGCTTAAACTATCTTAGTTTCAGTTTTTTTCTGTAGAATTAATATTTTATTTTATTTTATTTTCATCTGATCTTTCTTTTTCTTTTTTTCCTGCTTTTATTTTTTAAAATCTTTTATTAAGGAGTTGAGCTATTGTACAATCATAAATGCATATAAAGTAACAATATGATATGCATTTGTTCTTAAACCAGAATTACACAACACCCCAGTCTCTTGATTCTTCTATATTTTGCCTCTACAAGTGATATAAAAGCTTAGATTGTGAATTTTCCAGAATTAAATGATTGCATAAATATTATTTTGATTCTCAGGGGGTAAAGAGTATGCTGCACTGCTGATTGTAGCATAGATTTGCTCCCTTTCTTCCCTCCCTCCTCCAACCCCACATATCTACGGTTGCCCTAGATTATGTGTTGCTATGTCTTTGCTGGGTCTAATGCATGAGTTTGACAACCTTTCACGCAAGCCTGGTTTATCTTTTTCTGACACTTGTTGTTTATGGGTGCTGTGGTTCATATCTGGGTCTTCACACACGCCAAGTGAACACTAAAGCTGAGCCACCTCTTCTATCATCTTATAGAGTTCATGAAATAGAGGTAATCAATTGCCAGGCATTTAAGTGTTTAATAAATGTTTGTTATTATTGATCATTTCATCTCCTAACAATTAAGAAAAAACATTGTATGTAGTTTCCCAAAATTATTGTGATCTATGTCAGGAAAAAAGATTCTATTTTTCTACTGAAAAGGTCAAATCAGCAGGTTCTTTTTATCATCATGTGTACACAGACCTCCCAGGGAATAGTGAAAAGAGGAACAGAACTGGACCTGAGCTCTGAATGTTGGAAACTGGCCATGAAGAGGTTACAAAAATAAAACAAAACAGGATAAAAAGGTCTTTCATCCTTATTCTCTTTTTAAAACATTTGAAAGCAGAATTAGTGTCACAAAAATGAAAAAGAAAACACCAACAAAAGCCTGTGAATGTCTTTTTAGTTTTCATTCTTTTGAAAGACTAACAATTTTATCTAAATGAAAATGACAATCCAGAGTGAGGAAGTTTGTCCTGAAATTTCTCACGAAAATGTTCCAATTTATCTATCAGTATTTAAGTTTTGGTTTTAGGTTTTCAGTGCTGTTTTTCTCCCCCTTTTTTCAGTAATTAATTGAATCTCATGATTAAATTAGAAATTCATATTTAGATCCACAAGAAAGTGCACCGATTCAGAAATATTTTGTAGAAAATTCAGGTGATTTCTTTGTCTGCAGCTACTTTTACATGTGTGCATGATATTGTAAAAATGAAAGTATTAGAACAGTATTTATCTTGCCAAGGATAAATGTCAAAGTCATATCCGCAAGAACATTGGAATTTTTATTGAAGGCCAGCTGCCAAATGCAAATTAATACCTACAGAGAAATACCGGACAATTCCATTGAATATAAGTATGAACTAAGGTTGATAGATGCTCATATAATTCCTATTTGTTTATGAATATAATATGGTAGTAAAAACAAACTTTTTTTATTTTGAGGAAAACTGGATTTTTAATTTTTAAATTTTTACTCAATAAGTCAATAATGATTCTCCACCAAAGCTGGGTAATAATTAATAGTAACTAATAATAAAATTAATGACTTTTAACATCAGCAAGCTCATTGACAATGATAAGTTTAAAAAAAAAACAGATGTTCATCTGATAGGCATCTGTGAGAAATCATATATTAGATTGGAACAGAGATAGTTAAGTAGAGTAGCTTTCTGGCCATAATTAATTGGTATGAACTGCTAGAGCTCTATATGGAGAATTCTGAAGTTGCATCTAGGTTTATCAGGAAATGTCATCATCTTTTAGCAAAACATGATCCAGACACGAGAGTGAGGCACATGTTATTCTTCAACCATTTCTGTTTAGTAATTAATCTAGGTAATAATTAAAAATACAAAATGTCATCAAAACTATTAGTAAATGAATACATAAACCAAATATGCGTTCTAAGTATTTACATGTATTATCTTGTTTAATTTTCTTAACAGCCCTCTGAAATCTGTGCTGTTTTGATCCCTCTTCAGTGCACAGAAGACACTTAGGAACAGAAAAGTTAAAATACCTCCCCAAGTGCATGTTAAAAAGCAGAGTTAGGATCTGAATTTCATTCTGCCTGGAATCAAATTCCTGCTTATAAGCCCTCAAAGAAAGTCCTGCCTGGCTCCCACTTTGAGATAATATGAGCAAATAAGAAAGTAAGTCTAACTATTCACCCTGCTTCACTAAAAACCAATGGTCATGAACTCAGGGAAGAAACCCTACACTCAGCATTGAGCTGAATTTGCTTTGTTCTCCCAGACTTGGTCTTCAACACTCTTAACCCAATTTTTGAGATTTCAAAAATCTCAGGCCCATTTATATTCTAGAATTGGTCCCAAATCTCTTACCTATTCCCTCTGCTTGAGTCCTTCAGTAAATTGCCTAATATCTTAGGCCACCAACCTGGGAATCACCTTCATCCTGCTAGGTTATCCCCCAAAACTGAAACCCTGACCCTAAACCCATGTCTGTGGACAGTCAACTAGCTCTGTGTCCTTGGTACCTGCACCTCCTTAGAGAGTGAATAAATAAGATCCTAAGCAACCTCCATCTCCATAGCTAACAGCATCCTGGACTCTGACTCAGGGTGCTATGAAATAATCTCTAAAGGCACTTCCAACTCACAGATCTTGCCCTGTAAGTCTAAATATTCATAAGATAAGGAGACTTTTTTAATGGATGGGTGGATGGATTTATGGATAGGAGAGAGGGAAGGGAAAGGAGTGGAGGGGAGAGGGGATGGGAGGGTAAGGGAAAGAAAGGAAGGGAAGAGAGGAGACAGAGCAAGGGGCTTTCTCTTTGTTTATTTAATAGTCATAGGCTGTTCTGAGTCAAGGCCAGGGTATTGTCACAGAGTAAAAAATGTTGACAGTTAAGTGAGCTTTTGGAATAACACAGGAAACCCTGCACTCCTCTCCACTGAGGCCTGGGCAGGGTCAGTGAGTTGAGGAAGCTCAGCCCAGGCTCCTCAGGTGGATTCAGGATGACTCCCCTGGGAACTGGCCTACTACTTGCAGAGTAACACCTGCATTCTCTCACCTGGAGGGACATATAGAGACAACCCCAAACAAAACTGAGATGTGAATAGAGATCTTCAAAGTCAATGAATCCCTCCTCTCCTTTGCCCTGGTTCTCCTCACAGATAGCACAGTGGAGTGGAAACACTCTAAGCTATGAATTAAACAGGGAAATTTAAATTCAAGCTCTGCTTATTCGCCCACAATGGGCCAGCCATTTAAACTTTCTGAGTCTTAACTTCTCAACTTGTAAAATGTTTTTTTTTTGTCTCAGATCAATGTTATAAAGACTAAATGTCATGAGTATGTTTGACACCCTGTGAGATTTCAATGCATAGTATAATTCCTCATTCCTTATTCCTCCTTCAGCCTAACCCTTATCACTGCCCCCTAGTTGCTCAGTTTTCTGCTCAAATCTTCCTCTTTGATTTATTTTCTATTACTTAGATCTGCAGATTCTAAACTATCTCCTCTGCCTTCCTACTGACTACTTGTCAAAACACTGATTTCCTTAATGCTGGCAAGCGATCTTTTTATAGTGAAAAGAACACCAAGATACATGCATGGCTTTACTGATTTCCCAGATACAGCCCTGGACTTCAAAGAGCTGAAGGTCCAGGAGGCAGCAAAGTGACCCCAACCCCTAGAAAAGAGGACTTCCACTTTAATCAGATTTATATATTACATTTCTAGGCTAAGCTTTCATTTAGAGTACAGATTCTACCCATTAAAAAAATGAAAGAAGTAAAACCACTGCTTTATGATATATTAGGGGAATCTTCAGATCTCATGAGCACCCTGTTTATTTCATCTTAGTCCATTTTCTCTAAGTCTGAACTTATGGGAAGATATTGTTAGTACCCACTGTAGGATACTATGCCATCTCCTTGAATAAGTCAAAAGATCGAGAGGCAATACAGAATCTTAGAGATATCAAAAAATAAAATCTATTTTCATCAGCCTACTGTAGCTTTCCAGTGGCCCTGTTTGGAGAGTGTCATATGCCCTCAATTCTCAGCAATCTAATATTTTTAGATCGGTGCCTAATTCAGATCCTTCTATAAAATTATGACCCACTTTGCAATTGGGGGATTTTGCTTAGGTGTTCTGCCTTTCTAGGTGCAATTAGGAGGAGTGGAAGGGAGGTGTATTTAATAATGTGGATATGAGAAATAGACTCTTGAATGCTTTTGCCAAATTCAAGCTGAATAAAATATTTATAAAAAATACTCTTGGATTCTACATATAAACATTAACCAACTTTCTGAAAAGTCTCCTGGAAGCCCTCAGAAAAAGAATTTAGAGCAAGGGAAACCACTCTCTCCATCAGGTTCATGTGACAAATACCTGGGCTCTGATAAGGTCATTGTCAGTACACATGTATAAATTAAGATGATAAAGCATGACCTTCTATATGTGACCTCACTAATGAGAAGGGAAGGATTTTTTCACTTTGAATTAATCATTACATTTTATTGCACACTATTAAACATAATTGAAAATGCTGAGTCATTATCATAGATTAAATCCTGATTATAGTAAGGAAGACAATCGATCAATTACCTTTAGGAACATACTGTGATTTTCTTAGTCCACTTGGAAGCATTTATTAAATTATTACTTCAATGGATAATAGAGTAACTTAATGACCAGGAAAAAATATAATAGAGTATTAATAGTAAAATTATAACATTAGTTAAAATATATTCTACCTAATTATATTAATGGTAACTCAGTAAACTTAGCAACTTCTATATAGCTAAAATACACAGTGATGGGGCTCTTTAAATTCTTTCTCTCTTATGGATGAAGAAACCGAAGACCCAGACATCAAGAAACTTGCCTAAGTTCACACAGTAAGTAGTAGGGACAGTGTTTCAGCCAGGATACCATACATAGTAAATGTTCCCACTCTTCAAACTACCCACTATGAGCATGGAATCACTTGCTCGCTCAGCTGTAATATACTTGGGTTCTGTAAGCAACATTAGCCTTTGACCAAAAAAGAAAAACATTCTTACCAAAAACCTGAGATGTGATTCAAGACAAGCTAGGAGATCTCACAATTCTGTTTGAAGTCTTAATTTCATTCCAAGAGTTACTATGAATGAAATGCTTTTCCTCTTTTTTTTGGGGGGGGGGGAGCAGGGCCTCCATCCTCTCTAACCTCTTTGCCTAAAACCACACACAAATCCTAAATCATCCCAGCCCACACATATACACCTTAAAAATCTTCCCTCCACATTCCCAACTTTATTTTATGAAGCCAATATATCTGATACCCTGATACCCTGATTCCAAAACCAGATGGAAATATAAGGAAAGAAAACTACAGACCAATATCCCTGATGAAAATAGTTAATAAAATGCTTAGTAAAATATTAGCTATCCATAAATTCAGAACACATTAAAATAGTACACCATGATCAAGTTATTTTTTATTCCAAGGATGAAAGTTTGTTTCAACATATGCAAATGGATAAATGTAATCACGTAAATAGAATTAAGGACAAAAATCACATGACCATCCCATCGATGCAGAAAAGCCTTCAATAAAATCCAGCACCCATTCATGCTAAAAACACTGAAGAAATATAAAGGCTATATATGACAAACCCACAGCCAACATCATACTAAATGGAGAAAATCTGCAAGCATTTTTTCTAAAATCAGGAACAAGAAAAGGATGCCCACTCTCACCATTTCTATCAAATATAATTCTCGAAATTCTAGCTAAAGCAATCAGGTAAGAGAAAGAAATTAAAGAAATACAAAAAAGAAAAGAAAAAGTCAAATTACTTGTTTGCAGATGACCTGATTCTACAATTAGAAGATACAAAAAAATTCCATCAGAAGACTTCCGGAGCTGGGCACCGGGGGTGGCTATAATCCCAGTGCTTGGGGGGCTGAGGCAGGAGAATCACAAGTTCAAAGCCAGCCTCATCAACTGAGGGGGTTCCTGTCTCAAAATAAAAATTAAAGAGAGCTAGGGGTGTGGCTTAGGGATTAAGTGCACCTGGGTTCAATCCCTAGGACAAAAGAAAGAGGAGGAAGAGGAGGAAGAGGAGGAGGAGGAGGAGGAGGAGTGGGACAATGACTTCTGGAGTTAACAAATACATTTGGCAAATGAGCAAGAAATGGGTCAATATACGAAAATCAATGGCTTTCCTATACTTCAATAATGAATCTGCTAAGAAAATCAGGAAAACAATGCCATTCACAATAGCCTCATTTAAGTAAAAACAACAATAACAAAAACAACTTAGGAATAAATCTAACTAAGGAGGTGAAAGACCTCTATAATGAAAATTACAGAATACCAAAGAAATTGAAGACCTTAGAAGATGGAAAGATGTTCCAACATTCTTAGAGAGACAGAATTAATATTACCAAAATAGCCATATTACCTAATGTTATTTACAGATTTAATGTAATACCCATCAAAATAACAATAGCATTTTTCACAGAACTGGAAAAAATAGTCCTAAAATTCATATGGAAAAATGAAAGACCCACAATAGAAAAACCAATCCTGAGCAATAAAAACAATGATGGAGGCTTCACAATACCTGATCTCAAACTACCACAGAGCTATAGTAATCGAAATAGCCTGACCCAAGAATAAACACATACAGAAAGATCAACAGAACAAAACAGAAGACAGCGACAAACCCACATAGACATATTCATTAGATCCTCGACAAAAGCACCAAAAACACGTGTTGAAGAAAAGATGGCCTGTGTAACAACACTCCTAGAAAAACTGGATATCAATGAATAGAAGAATGAAATCAGATCCCTTTCTCTCACTTTGCACAAAAATCAATTCCGAGTGGATCAAAGATGTAGGAATTAGACGAGAAACATTGCAAGTGCTAGAAAAAAGTATAAGTTAATTGCTCCAATTCTATTCAAAGTAGAAGAAGGGGATTGAGAGGGAGCGAGGAAGGGGAATATGAGAATGTAATGAGAAATAAAATCTACCAAATGATGCTATGTTCATGTATGAATATGCCACAAGCAACCCCAATTATGTATAATTATATTACACTAATTAAAATAGTAATAATAATAGAAGATCAGTAAAGTTCAAGGATCAGGGGGAGGGAGAAAGGAAGGAACAGGGAAAGTACTAGGAATTGAAATTGATCAGATTATGTTATGTGCATGTTCAAATATAGCATAATGAATATCACTATTATATATAATTATAGCATACTCATAAAAATGAATAAATAAAAATTTTCCCTCTTGTGATGGTCTTAAACTAATGTCCTGTTTTGTTTTGTTTTGAGTTCTTGCTACAACCTTCTTTTTAAATGTCTGTATTCATGTTTGTATTCACTCCCAAGCTTTTCACAACCTAGCTTCCGCTCCCAACACTTTTCTCACACTGCTTTTTAAAAGACTTCCTTTCCACCGAATTTAAAAGAGGTTTCTTAGAATCCTTTCTTTGACATATTTATCTTCTGTGGCCATCTCCTTCTTTTCCAAACCCATTGACCTCATGAGATTGTGGTGGTAGGATGACCCTGCCAGGTCCTTCTTCTTCCTTGATTCTGCCTCACCTCCTCCTTACCCCCATCTGCAGGTGACCATTACCTCAGGATTATCTCCTCAGATCCACATTTCCACCTTCTTTTGAATATATCTAGATAACCTTGTCAAGTCAAAAACTCAGCATCTCATAAATCTAATTTATTTTCTCCATAAGAAAAAAAAATCTAACATGGTTTTCTATTTTCCTCCAATGTTGAAGTCACTTTTGCCTCTTCTCTTCTCACAATGACCTAGGAAACCTGTTTTCTAAGTCCTGTAAATAAATTTTCTCCTTTTATTCCACCCTCTCTCTGTCTAGCTTCTAGTATGTCTCTTCGATCCTCAGTATCTCCCTATCTACATCTAAGAGGCACACTTCTGTTAGATAAATCTTTCTTAAATATAACACCACTAACATTAATCATAAACATTTAATAATCCTCTAATTTGTATAATAAGCAACATCATTACTTATCAGATTCTCATAACTCAGGGAGGTAGTAAAAGTCCTAATTTTTATTGTGAAAAGGCAGAAAATATTCCAGGAAATTTAATCTTGCTCAAGGAAATGCATCAAGCAGAGTATAGATTTTCATTAAGGTCTATCAGACACCTACATCCAGGTACATAATCATCTGCTGGTCAAAAGCCACCAAGTGTTCCTCTGTCTGCTTTCCTTACCTGGCATTTCATTTGCCCATCAGTGAAGCCCAAATAGACCTTCCCAGTGTGTTTCCCTCCCAACAGCCTACAATTCAATTAAACAAAGCCCTAACTAAGTATTTCCATTCTCAATTCATGGCAGTCTACAACTTCTGTGTAGACTGTTCCATTACAACTCTCCTATCCAGGTCCTGCCCCTTTTTCAAGACAAATCTCAGAGGCCCTTCCTTGTTCTTCAAGGTAAGTGAAATCGCTCCCTCTTCTGACTCCATGCAGTATTATATTTATAACTCTTGAGAAATTTTTCAAATTTTTGCTTTATGTTAACTTTACTTCTGTCCTTCTCTTATCCTTCACCCAGAAGGTAAATTCCCTGAGGGCATGGGCTAAACCCAATCTGAGTGCCCCTGCCATTCTTGTACCAAGGCCCCTGGAAGTGAACGCTACACAAAGAATGTAAGTTCTGTCCAGTTGAATTAATTTCTAGGGGCTCTAGAATTCTGAAGCAATGAGGCTGGCTGCTGATTTTATTTTAGCCTTTCTTTTTCATAAAGCAATTCTCTGATCTCTTTTACATCTCAATTCTAATTCTCCCATTTTTCAGCATTTCTTTTATCCCAAGGAGACCCTACCTCAATGAATAGTGACTACAGTCACAGAGTAAAGGACTGAGACTTTTATCCCAAAGCACTGATGTCTCTTTGCATAAAGCCCAAAATAACTTGAACTCTCGAGCTGCTATTTCATGTCATACTCCTTTCCAATGCAATTAGTAAATCAAATGGAAACCATTTTTTAAAGTGCTTATCTTTTAGGTTCTGACATTGAAGACAATAAGACATCATGAATTTTGCTCTTGCTAGTCATTTTCTTTTTGCAATTCAGAGCTCCCGCTGAATTCTACTGAATGTAGTTCGGTTATATCTTTTTGTCACTTAACATCATTTATAATCTCTATAAATAATTCCGAATTAAGTATGCAAAGTATATTAAAAATATCACTTTCATCTGTCTCTTGCATAATGACAAAATGTTTTTCCAAACAGTGCAGTGCATCTTTTACTAGAGCAGCACTTTGCCTAAATATAAACATGGAATTAAGGGTACTCCTATATGAAAATCTTCAGTTGACTTGGGTCTTGGGTAAGCAGGAACACACATTACTGTTGCATTTTATGTAAAGCTACTGCGGTGAATTCAAACTTTGTGTTAAAATGTTACCCCACCCTCAGGCTATATCTGCTTCTGTAGATCAATAGGTCATTTGGTTAAGCTCTTATTGCTAGTATCCACTGGGAAATAGGTTATTATCATGACAATGACTTGTTAGTTTTAAAAATAAGATAAAAGTAATACATGTTAAACTCAGATTATTTCTTGTGTATGTTACACATGTCTGTGGCCTTCTTTGGAGGATGCTTTCCTTCCATAACAGTGACTTTTACCCAAAGTATTCCTCACATACTTTCATTTCATAATGCTATCTAATTTATAAGTATGATTCATCATTTCCAATCAATGAAAGTGTGTTATAGCTTGGCTTAACAGCAACTAAAGTTTAATTAAGTTTTCAGTCTCTGTGAAGGGAAAATCATCATTCTTATAAGGAAAAGAAGAATTGATCACCTGGGAGATTTTAGGAAATTAAAACTTACATAACACCTTGGGTATTATTTCCTTGATAAGTTTGTCCAACCTATCAGTAAAAGAGCATTATATTTTCAATGTCATGGTTATACTGATACACAAAAGGAGAAAGAAACTATTGTCAAAATATTTGATGTGCCTAAGTGACAAACTTTTAAACTATTAAATGAGAAGAATGCCTGCTTCACAAGTCTGTTGTGAGAATCACAAGTGATGTATCAGAGTGTCTGGAACTTATAAGCTCTACAAAAACATGAATAACACCCTCTTCAACTATTCCATAAAATCGAAAGTTCAGTTGTTACTGTTTTCTTTTGAAATTTCTACTCCCAAAGAGATATTCTTTCATCTAAATAGAATGAAAAAAATACATGAATTTTCATGGAACTTTGCCTAATATTTACTTAATGAGGTATCTTAATATTTAAGTTTTTGAAAAAATAATTTCAAAATGTAGATGTTAAATTGCCTAATAGAAATAATTTATATTGTCTAGAGGGGTAAGTTAAAATTAGTGATCCATTAGTACAGGGTTTTACACAGACAATTCAGGTTCAAATTGTTTCTCTAGCACTTACAAATAATGTGATACTGGCCAAGTTATTTAATGACTTTAAGTACCAATAGTTACTTATCCCATGGCACTGTAGCTAGGTTTTCTATAAAACTTAGCACAGTATATCAGATTTTAGTTACTAATGTGAGAAGCAATACATTTTGTCCCATGGCATGCTGTTTCTCAAAACCCCACTGTAGAAGACATGGGTTAGTGAGGATATGCTGAAGACTCCAAAGCTGTATCTATACCAGAACTCCTGAACTCCAGACCTTGGCCTCCAGCATATCTGCTTAGATATGCTACCCAACTACACACATTAAAGACCAATTCACCGTATTATGTATCTCCTCTTTTGTGAATGACTCTCTTATTCTCCCTTATAGCCCAGAGGCCAATCCGGCCACACCTGGACCTGATCTCCCACCTCTTTGATTTCACTTTACAAATGTTCCTTTCTCATCCTGCTTCAGTTGTAGTTCAGATCTTCACTGTTCCTCCACTGGCTTCCAAATGGTCTCTTCCCTGTAACTCTACTTAACCATCTCCCTTGCTGTTACAACAGAGATCTTTCTAAAATGCATGCTAACCCCTTCACGATTGGCATCTTGCTAGCTTCATCACAAGAGTATCCTATCATTCTCTTGTCCCACCCACATTCTTTGTTCAGGCTGTATGTAGTTACTGAGATTTCTCCAAATAGATCATTCTATATCAATCCTTTGTGATTTCACAGCTAACTCTTCCTTAATCTGGAATATTCATTCATCACTTCTCATTAACTGTATTTGTCTTTCAACATTCAGTCCAAGGACTATTTTTTTTTCATGAAGATTTTGCTGACCCAACCAGAGTTTTTAACTGCCCCTTGGGCACCAGTAACCCCTTAGGCATTATATCTAGTTGGAAATTCTGCATAATATATACTACTGTGCATTCCTGTGAATTATATGCCCTTTAGAGGCAGGTATCGGGGTTGTTTGCTTTTATTTATCTTCATCTCTAGTCAAGAGTATGACAAGCACATGTTGAACTGATACTTAAATGAAAGAAGGAGAGAGGTAGGAAAAAGAAGTCATGTCCATTTCAATATGAATGAACTGAAATTCACACGTTTCCAAACTCCTAGGACAGTATATTTTCTATACACGTCACTAAATGAACTACATGAGACCGAATGTTCCCTGTTATAGTATAGTGTGTTTCAATATAATCAATTTGGATATGTTTTAAATAAAATATCAAAAGAGGAAAAAATAAGCTAGCAGAAGACTAAAATACTGTTAATGTAAAAGTATTCCCATCATTGAGCTCCTATAGGAAAACAACATCAGCAAAGAAGAGCATAGAAATGTATATTTTACAAGATATCCTTTAGGTAATCAATAGGAAACAAAAAGTAATTTGGGAAAAAAATAGGAACTATAATGCAAAATAACTTAAAAGTGAATACTTTTCACTGTTTCAATGGGCAAAGTTTTGTTTTAGTTTTGTTTTTGTTGTTTTTGTCTGTTTTTCCTTTGCATTTTGACAAAACTCCTTAATTTAGGAAAGCTAAAATGCCAAATATCCAATAATGAAATAAAGTTTAATAACAGGAAGCTGTCCATTAAAACAATGAATGCTGAATGTAATGTAGAACCTTATGATAAACATAATTCTCAGAATTATTCCAGATGGTCAAAGCTTTAAAATGATTCAATGGGATGACTATTTTCACACCACAATAGGAGGTCCCTATTCATTAACTTTAAAAACAGTTACTAGGAGTCTCATTTACAATCCATGTATACTTATGAATTTGTCTTTTCTGTATAATCTCTAAAGTACTTTTGAAACAGTGAATAAGAAAGTTTCTTAAATAAGATCCCAAAACCTTTTTAAAAGTTCTTCGAGTTATCAAATCATGGTTGTTCATGAAATCTTACAATCATGTTTTTTATTTCCTCAACATGGGCGCACACTGAAATCTGAATGATATGAATTCATATGTATGTTATTACTGAGGCAATGTTGCTTTACACTTTGTACTGCCATGTAAGAATAAACACTTCCCTAAGAGTTTATTGCTTCACAGCTTAATGGAAAGCAGTTCACTTTAAATATTATTTCTGTTTATCTGGTAGGCTTGTAAGCAATAGCAAAAATTACGAGGAGGAGAAATTAGTGGTGGTTTTGTTTGTTTGCTTTTGTTTTGTTTTGTTTTCTGCAAGGAAATCTTTCTTGAACAAAACTCTGAGAGCACAGTCCAATGGACGATCATGTGGATCAGTGCTGCCAGCTTTCTTTGGTATGGTAGAAGTCACAGCATAGCAAGATTCTTTTCATATCCAATAGGAATGTAAATTAAAGTTCTTGCGAATCAGAATAATTATAGCCCTGGAGACAGGAAGGAAGAAACATGAATGTGTGCACACACACAACTCTTGACAGTGAAAAAAAAATCAGATATTTCTTAATCTTTAATACCACCACTATAAAATCTGGTAAGATTTCATGTTTTGGTAGACACTGCTCTTCTGTCTAAAGTGGGTTCTCTATGCATGCCTTTTTCCTTAAAGTCTGTTATGTTCACAGAGCAAATGTTATGTTTAGGCTCACTCCCAAAACCACTGAAATTCCATCTTTTGAAGATGAAGCTGGAAATAAAATGGGGAAAATAGGGACTGGAGATGTGGCTTAGCAGTTGGAGTGCTTGCCGGGCATGCCCAGGGACCCAGGTTCAAGTCCCAGCACCTCATACACAACTGAGTGTCAGAGAAACAAAAGCCTGATGAAAAAATAAATAAAAGTTGATTCTCTCTCTCTCTCTCACTCTTTAAAAAATAAAATGGGGAAATGGGAAGGAATGTGTCATAAAGTATCTGAAAATTAATTTTATATATTTACTTCAATTTTTAATTGATTGCTATGTGTAATCCAAGAACTTTCATCTGAGAGTCTTAAGTGTGTAGCACATCTGAAAGACCTTCAGGAATCTTGATATATTACTACAGTCAGTCAGTCTTAAAAGGAACTGGTATTTAAACTACCATGTTATTTTACATGGAGAATGTAGAATAAAAATCAAACTCCAGTTAAGCCAACCTGCAAACATACTTGACTTCCAAAAAATTTTCCTAAAATATCCTATGCCTGCTAGTTTACTAGGTTCATGGTAGAATCCACCCCTATGGCTGAATCTAAAGTGATTTTCCAAAGGACAACTAAGTGAGCATGTAATTAAGGAATCACTTAAACCAGTCCTGGGACCAAATAACATTCATTTGAAGTTGGAAAATATCAAACTCATACTTTGAAATAGCATAGGATTACTTAACATTAAAGGCCCAGAAGACTTCATCAACAGCTGTGTGAGGGGCTGGAGCAGTGGCTCAGCGGTTACAGTGCTTGCCTGGCATGAGCAAGAAGGATGTGGGTTCAAACTCTGGCACCATGTACACATCTAAGTGTCAGAGCAATAAAAGTCACATGAAAAACTAAATAAAATTAATTATACCCCCCTCTCTCTTAAAAAAATGCTGGGTGATATCAAATCACAGTTTTACTTCACCTTTGGTCAACCTTATTAACAGAAGGAGAGACTTTTATTTTTAATAACTTTAATAGTATTCAATAATATTAAAATTACTCAATACTAAATACTCTAGTCACTTAATGACATTTGAGGAGATTCAAAACCCTCAGAGGTGCCTGGAATCTGAGGAAACTAAAAGGCCTGAGAGTTGCTTTATTCAGGTAATAATCATAAAGTAGTAAAGAGAATGAATCATCAGAGTAAAGAAAGAGAGTGAGAGGTCACCAAACCAGAAATCAAAAGACTAGATTTCCAAATAATGGTATGACCCTAGTTAAGGCAAATATTTTGGGACATTTCTTTTCAACTCTTCAAAGAGAGGAGATTGGGGAATAGCCATTGAAGAAAGCCCTCTCTCTAGTGGTATGCATTTATATGTATAATTTATGAACCATGCTTGAGATTTTTAAATAGTGAAAGAAAGGAAAATCCTAAGATGGCAGGAGAGAAAAGAGAGTGAGATCCAGATTGGAGCTCTGATCTTCAGAATGGTGGATATTGGACTTTTTGTTTCCAGATGAAACATATTATGAAACTCTGGGCATTTGAGGAGCTAAAGTGGACCCAAAACTCTTGTATAAATCCAGGTTCCTCTCAGGTCTGCAATCCTAGTTAAGGACAGATGTCAACATCCTCAAGTCTAAAGCCTAAGGAAAAGTCCATCTCTATCAGGGCTTTAGTTGGGAAAAAAGTCTTTAGAGTGACTTTTAAACTCTAGCTTTGTGCTTGACATGTATTTGGAGAACAAATTTCCAGTAGACGTGTAGTTTAGAAAATCCTAAGATTTGAAATTAGTAATGATAACAAAAATGGCCCTAAGGGGTACTACAGCCAGTCTGGCTGTAACAGGAATGTGTGGACCATTATCTACCAGCCTTGTTATAGTACCAGCGAGAAAATCCAAATTTCCCTTCCTGAAATTTCAAATTCTTGTTTATAAAGTTTAGAATTCAAAAGGAAATCATCTGCAACAAGGAACTGAATGGTATGAAAATCAGAAAGCACTGAGATCTCAAATTTCAGAACTATTATTGAAAGGAAACTATTATGGATTAGATTATGTTCTGCTTCAAAATCCATCAAGGTCTTAATGCCAGCATCACAATATGTGACACTGAAGATGAGGTCATGCTGGAAAGGATGGGCTCCTAATCCAATATGACTGTGTTCTTTTAAGAGGAGGGGCTTTCAACTCAAAGACAGACATGCACACAGGGAGACCACCAAGTGAACACGAAGACAAAGGATGTGATTGTTCTATAAGGCAAGAGACACTAAAGCTTCCTGCAAACCACGTGTAGCACATAGAGAGGTACCAGACAAACTCAAGGAACCAACCATAGAGACACCTTGATCTCATACTTCTATTCTCCATGTTTTAGTCAGCTTTTTTGCTGTTGCAATTAAAAGACTTGAAGAGAACAATTTTAAAGAGGGAAAAGCTTATTTGGGGGGGTTCATGGTTTCAGATGTCTCAGTCCATAGATGGCGGACTCCATTCATCAGGGCCTGAGGTGAGGCTGAACATTATGACAGAAGAGTGGGGCTAAGGAAAGCAGCTGGGGACATAGTACTAGGAAGCAGAGAGAGAAATTCTATTCACCAGATAAAACACACGTACCCCAAAAACACACCCCCAATGACCCACCTCCTCCAGCCACACCCTACCTGACTTCAGTCATCACCCAGCTAATCCCAATTGGGGGATTAATTCACTGATTGGATTAAGGTTCTTATAACCTGATCATTTCACCTCAAAGTTTTCTTGCATTGCTTTCACATATGAGCTTTTGGGGGGACAACTAATATTCAAATTATAATACTTCAGAACTGTAAGATAATAAGCATCTGTTGTTTAAGCCACCCAGATTGTGCTACTTTATTATTTTTTATGGCAGCCCTAGAAACTAAATAGAGACTAAATAGATATGCTTAAAATGAAACCAGATTTAGGGAAGGAAATTATAATGAAAATGACATTATAAGTAAACAGAAATTCTATAAGGAGAAATAAAAATATTACTAATTACAGTCTCCATGAATAGGTTAAACAGCATGTCAGACACAACTAAAGAAGTTAATATCAATAAGTAACAGAGGATATTAACATATAAATGAGAATACTATCCAGAATGCAGCCATGAGGGAGACTAAAATTTGAAAGAAAGACTAAAAGACACAAATAATAAAATTATAAGGTCTAATATCTAGAAAAGCAGGAGACACAGAAGGAAAAAATGGGCAATACAATTTGAAGTAAAATTTAAAAAAAAATTCCCAGAGTTGACAGATAACATTTTTCCCCAAATTCAGGAAACTTTAGTACATCCCAAGCAGAGTAAATACAATTAAATTCACAACTACATGATTATAGTAAAATCTGAAAGCAACTAGGGAGAAAAGATGGATTACTTAAGAAGGGATAACAAGACTGACAGCTGACTTAATACTCACAATGGAAGACAGCAGAAAAAAAACCTTCCATGTGCTCAAAGATGATTAATTGTCAAAATTCAAGATCTACATACCATAAAGATTATATTTCTGGAAGAAGAAAATTGAATATGAAATGAAAGAAGCAAACTGAACAAAGGAATTTAAAACATGTAATTAAATCTAAATTCAAGTAAAAAATAATTTGGTTTGAACCCCATTGGTGATTACATATGATTCAACCTAACAACAATGTATAACTTTTAAGCCAAATGGATGGATACATACATTTGTTAAAATTCACTTCATTGTACATTGTATGTGTTGTATTTCATATAAGTTATTGCCTAGAAATTGACTTTTAAAACAAATGGCACTGAAATGCTGTATAACAAGTTAGATAAATGGTACTAATAACATTTAAAGTATTATAATATATATACATAGTTAAGGAAAATGATAGGGATAATGATAAATTTTAGACTATATCAAGGCCTTGCACACACAATGAACATTTTAAAGTATTACAAGAATGGAAATAGAATGTAAGTCCAAAAAGTAAGAGATAGTATGTTCTGTGTTCTTTCTTTGTGTGAGTTTATAACAGTAACATGTGAATGGAAATCCTGCAACAGCAACCAGTCATGACTAGTCAAACAGATGATCCAGAGTGTTTATACTAGAAGGTTTTTTTAAATGAAAACTTGAAGGAGAAAGTAGAGGGTGTTGCAAACATAAAGGATATGTGTACAGGTCAGAATTTGAGGGTTTTTGTGCATGTTTTGTTCAACTAATGAGGTGGAATCCCGAAGTGATTTCACCAGTTCACGGATCACAGAAAACAGCAGGATGTAATAGGACTGGAATAGGGGCACGGATGCAAATGTTGGTGTAAAAGATAGCCAGAGGAGAATGCAGAGAAGCCTATAGACAAAGTGAACTGTAGACCACAGCTCATAAAGGAGCAATTGCAGGAGTGTAGAGAAGCAGAGAACCTTTATAAATTTCTAGGTCAGGCTCTTTATTTACCAGATCAATACACTGGGGTAGAGAGAGGATAATAATCCAGGCTACAATGTTTGTATTCCTGAACAACCAACTGCAATCACAGTTTTTCTTCCAAGAATAATTACCTTTTTTTCACACCAGAGACAAAGATTTATGTAGCAACTTGAAAAATACCTTTAAAAAATGTGCTTTTCAAGACAATTATTTCAGTTTAGGTAGCTAATTGGGTACTTAAAGTAGTTAGTATATTTGCATGCTTACTTAACTATAATTTATTTAAAAGTACTCTAATATCAATTTATTGAGGGATGCATTTGAGGCTGAAATTATTCTTTTAAAAGTTGTATTTTATTCATTTCTTTTGCAATATAAAGTAAAATGAAATTTTACTTCAATAAATGGAAATCATCAAGTGGAACTAAAAACACATAGTGAAAAAATGAGTAGGGATAAAATGTTGAAACTAAATAAAAACAGATCATTAAACATCCATTGAAGGATTACAAGAAAAACAATTTAACCTAAGCAAGGATAATTTTCAAATAAAATACAATAGTAGCAGTGTGGTAGAAAGTGTTGCATATTACATTAGAATACCTTTATTTTAATAGCACTTTATTACTGACAAAATCATTAGTGTCTCTTGACCTTAGTATTCTCATCTGTACAATGAGTTACCCTCAAACTCCAAAAATCCTAAGATTTTTATGGACTTAATTTGATTGAGTGCTCCAGTTTTGTCACCTGATAAATCTTGATCTTTATATTCAGTTTAAAAAGTTTACTTATCCACCCTTGGTTTATGATAGCACATGCTTATTGCTTAAATTCTGAATGTTCACTGTGGAGCTAGGAGCAGCAATCAGAGATACCTTCAGCTGTGAATGATACATAGAAATATAATCACACTACCAGGTTGGGAGGTAGTGAAAGCTAAAGTCTCATTTTCTTCATGTTTAAAAACAAATCCTGTGTTCACAGCAGCTCAATTTACAATAGCTAAATTATGGAAACAACCCAGATGCCTCTCACTGGATAAATGGATCCAAAAACGGTGGTACATATATACCATGGAGTTCTACTCAGCAATTAGAAACAACAATATTGCAGCCTTTGAAGGTAAATGGATGGTTACAGAATAAATCATGCTAAGTGAAGTCAGCCTAACCCAGGGAACCAAGAATCCAATGTCTTCATCTGTGGAGGCTGGAGCTAGACCCTGGCCAGTGTGAAAGGTGGTCAACTCTCATGTTAATCCCAGAAAAGGTATAGGGACACACAACCTAAGGCATTTGTAGAGATGCACTGGGAAGGAGGGGGGAAGCGGGAGGTGGGGAAGGAGAAGGGTGGGAAATTAGGGGGGCTCTTGGGGTAAGTCTAATTTTCAGAATATATATATCATATTGTTTCATTGGAAGCATTTTTGTTCAACAAATAAATTTCTTAATAAAAAAATTAAAAATTAAAAAAATAACAATTTGTAAAAAGACAAAAAAAGAATATATACATCTCATATTGTTACTTTGGGTGCATTTTTGATTGTACAATAACTAAATGTCTTAATTTAAAAAGTACAAATTGAAGAAAAAAACCCAAATCCTATAATATATCCTAAACATAGTGATTGTATACTCCATGTTCAGATACTGAGGAGCTCTGGAATATATTTCCCTTTCCCCACTCATTGTCTGCACCTTAAGTCTGGTCTTGCTAATTCTTACCTTGAGGCAACAGCCTCCTAATGGGTGTTGCCCTCCTCCCTGCCCCCTGCCGGCTCATCTGTGGCAAGACAATAGAAAGAATCATGGTCATATGTCAAAGACATTGTGTTAAAACCTTCAAAGGCTGCCCAGTGCTTCCAAGTGCAGGATCCTGAGAATTACATCCAGGATCCCTAAACCTGATTCACGCTCTTTTTCCTAGTCAACTTATACTATTCCCACTTCTACAAGCCAACTGCCTATCCAAATTGTTGCCAGAGCCCCTAAACTTTTACTCACCCTCTTCTGCATGATTGACAGACCCTGTCATTTCCACTCTGCACATTCCCATTCTCTGTTTACTTCTGCCATCCCTAATTTCCTGTTATTTATTTGGGTAAGATGCCCAAGGTACTGTGCAGATAATTATCTGATCCTACCACACTGTACTGCAATCATTTGCTTAAATTTTCCCTGCTGTACTGTAAATTCCTTGAAGACAAGAGCAATGTCTTATTCATCTGTGTTCCCTGTGCCTACTTCAAGGTTTGTCTGTGAGTAGATAATCTATAAATAAAATTGTGAGAGTGAATAATTACTTCAGAATTTTATCACAAGATAAAATAATTCCTCTTGAAACACAAAATCTCTTCATGAAAAATTCAGGAATACTCAGATTTAAGTTTTATACCTTTCTGCAACTTTGAAAATTTCAGATTGTATATGTATAAATCATGGGTGCATCTTAGAGAAATAAAAATAAAAATCTAACATTTGGATGAAGAACATATTTCTTATAATAGAGCTTTTCACAGAAACTAAGCCAATGACCTAAAAATTATTCCAAATAGTAAATTTAAATTTGCCAATGACCATTTTTATTAAATTAATGTATAGACTTTACTACACGAGTTATGTTTCATTTTATTGTTAAATGTAACAACACTAATAAGGATTACTTCAGAATAGTATTTAGTTTTTAAAATCTACTTGTGAATAGAAGTAAGAGAACAGTGCCTGAGACTTTGATATCAAAAACAAGAAAGAGATGACTTCACATCAATTTTTTCTGTTCATTATTTTGGTTGAAACTGATTTACATGATTTCATGAGCAAAGCTTGACTTTTCAGAAAAGTCAGCTATAACTTGGTAAAATAGCTAAAATGTAGTGATCACTTCTTATGTGTCTGGCATTGTTCTAAATATCTTATAAACTCATTTATTAATTAGGACATTCAATTGTCTCTAATTGACATATAAGGAAACTGAGATACAAAAGGGTAAGTGCTAATATCTTAAAACTAGACTCTAATTCTTCAGGCTTACCTGTCTTCAAGTTCTTTGCCATGTAACTTTCCAGTTCCTTCCTCTGAAAGTAAATTTTTCCCCACCCCTTGATTTGGATTGGGTAATATGACCTGCTTTGACCCACGGAAATGAGCAAGAGATGGTGTGGCAGTGTGCCGGTTCTCTGCCATCATCCTGAGAAGAACCTGCTCTGAGCAGAGGAACACCCTAGTCCCAAGAGGAGGATGAGAAAAACTTGATGCAGAGCTGCCTAGGTACACCCATCCTGATAAGCAAACTCCAGCTGACTCCAGTGGATGAGGTAAGTGATGCCCATCTTTATATTCCTCTGAGATTTTGTCAGTGTATGTTGCTCGGCAACATTGAATACAATATCTATTAAAAGGACTCAGAATGTGACCAAAGTATGAGGGTTTTCCACAAATATGGGATATTATTATGCTCTGCTCTCTGTCTTTATAACTCTGATGTATAAAAATGATTCCATGAAGATACATGATTCATAACTTTTTAATTGTTATACCACATATAGGCATAATTTTTAGTAGAATGTGGATTCAAACCCAGCACCACATACACAACAAAGTGTCAGAGCAATGAAAGCCACATGAAAAACTAAATAAAATTGATTCTCTCTTTCTCTCTCTCTCTCATTGTCCCTCTCGCTTAAAAAATAAACAAAACTATATGAGTTACTTATTTTACACATCCATTGCTGATTTTTGTGGCCTTCTCTAACTTGAAGTTTTTCCTTACACAATGAATCTTATGCTGCTATGCATAAGTTCTGTAAAACCACCAGGAAATTACTGCTACTCAAAATTCTTTAAAAAATCATTATTTTGATCAGCCTATTCAAATGTGTAATGAGGTCATATCTGAGAGATAAATAATCAGCATAGTATAATATACCCATTTAAAATAATTTAATAATAAAATAGGAAACATCTATTTCTAGCTCACTATTTCTCACTGATGCCTCTCTCTCAACTTTAAGATATATCAGTTCTGCAGAACTACTTACATAATATGCACTTATAAAATGCTTGAATATTTTAAAAGTAAACAATCAAGGAACTATCAATTGGAATTTTAAAAGATGCCAAACAATTTTCTCCTATGCAAATAATGTAAGAATATAGTTTCCTTTAAGTTTATTAGTAAGCATCCATGATTAAGTATATTTCCAGATTTCTATTTTAAGAAACTGTCCTTTCAATAAGAACAACTTGTACAATTTAACTCCCTGATGCCAAGTAAGAATCATAGTAGAAATAGGTTACAAAAAAATAGTTTCCCCACCAATATGAACATAAGAAACACCAAATACCTCATTATATTTCTATTATTAAGTTTCCATTGCAGTTAAAGTAATCTGTTGGTGGCTGTTTGGTTTATATGTGAGGGGATAAAAGCAACTGATGTTTCTTCAAAACGAAAAAGTAGATTCAAATCATGTTTTTATTTGTTGAAAAATGTATTGTATCTACACTATGGGATCCATACTAACAGGTATTTACCTGTCTGTTGAGTCTTTGTCACCTAGCAATATTCGGTAAGTTGTATCCATTAAACAAAGAAAAGTCATTCAGCTCTCCGTCAGGACAGTTTGGGAGGGAGGATTCTAAGTGGCTCCTGTGATGTGCAAGCAGCGTTATTTGTAGTAGACAAACTTAGGGATAACACTTATGCTCATCAACAGGAGAAAAATTTAAAAAAGAAAACTATGTTATATCCCCACAATAAAATACTACTCAGGAACAAAAGTGAACAAAATACAGATACACTAAACAACATGGATAAATTTCAAAAACATTAGTTGAGGAAAGACATCCAGACAGTGTATAATGATTCTACATATGTAAAATTCAAAAACTAAAAAAATATATATCCATGACAATAAAAATCTGAAAATTATTTGCCTCTTGGAAGTGGGTGATATTTTTGGAAAGGTGGATACTTTCTGGGTAGATGGATATATTCTGAATCTTGATAAGGGTGTGGGTTAGATGGGTCCAGGCATTTATAAAAACTCATTGGAAGGTGTGCTTTAGATAGATACATACATTTCATTGGATTTGGATGATGCCTCAAAATGCACTATAAAACTAATGGTAGAAATTACAATCTTTGTTCTTACATAACGTGCAATAGAAGGGAAAGGGATGTAGCAAACTGTTCCAGGATTTCACTCAGAAAGCAGTTTTTTTCCCATCTAGCAGACGATTATCTTGAACACACTAAGAATGCACAGATTCTATTTACTAGTTACATATCAAGCACTTTACTCTTATTTCTTAAGGACAGATAATATTTACTAACCAAGAGTCTTTTTTCTTCTATGTCCTTGAAAGCTTCTATTTTTAACTTCTGGTTTCTACGTTCACCAGGGTCCATTAGAGACAGATTGAAGAAGCAGAAAAATATAAAGCACAGGTATAGAAAAGAAAAGCAAAAGCACTGACAGTCTATTATTTTTTCCCTTGGAACTAGCACTGCTTTTAATAGTACCAGATGTCAAACAGTGTACCAGCCATCAACACTCAGTCCTGAATCCTTAGAAATAAGAAATACTACTCATGGGATTGACTAATTGCCGTGGCAGCACCTTGGGACATAAATATCCCTCAGCGGAACCTGAAACAAGGCTGACTTCCTCATATGTCCCCTCCAGACAGATGAGGACTCAGCTGCAGTGAAATGATGGTCAGAGTTAATGAAGAGTTGTCAGCTCTGGAAAATGTTCAGTTTGAGTGCGTAGTTGACTGAATCTGGCACACTGCAAGTCAATCTGTGTGAGAGCCAAGCACAAACAAAAAAATACCTGGTAATTAGTGAAGGCCGGTTCAACTTGGATCATTCCACAAACTTGTCATCACTTGTCATTCATTTGAAAAACCATTAAGACTGTAATATCTACTTGGTTACTGCCTATATTTGCTCATTTCATGCACTACTGCCTCTTTCTATCCATTACCATCTCCTCTGTAGCATTGCATATTCTTACTAAAAACATACTTCTCTGCTCCCAAAAGACTACAGTCAGCAGCTTAAATATTTAAATTTCCTGGACAACATTTCCCCTCACCTTAACAGGTGCTTATTTATACAACAAATGATAAAAGGAAGTAGGAAATAGAACATACTATGAACATTATAATATAACATGATTCTGGGACATGACAGAAGAAGTACTCAAGTGCAGCCCACAATGAATTAAACTAACACTTTTAAAGTCCTTCGAAGCACTCCAGATCTTCATGCACATAAGCCATAAAAATTCTTTCATAGTGAATGATAACATTAACACATCTGGGAAACAAGCATTTTTGGTTAAAGGCTTGAAATTGCCTTTTGTAAGATCAGTCAGGCTTTGTTGCAAAAGAGTATGTCACAAACTTGCAACAAAACTTTTCCCTTTCAAAGCTTTTTCGATTTTGGATTTACAGATAACCTGGGCTAGGTATTTATTGGTGTTTGGCTGTCATACAAATTGGCTTGCACTCTGAACTGCTCATTAACTCTGATCATTTTCTTGCGGCTGAATACGGATGTACCTGGAGGCACTACATGAAAAACTAGTTTTCAGGTTTTTCCAAAGCTGTGAATTTTCATTTCTGTGGTCTAAGGAAACAGAGGAAATGCATTACAATGCCATCAAGATAAGCAAGAAACCCCTTACAAGAGGTTTCCACATTTACTTAGACGACTATATATCCATCAGCATGACAAGCGTGTGTACTCTCTCCCTCTCTCAGCATCTAAGTCTCCAGAGTGCTGGTAATGTAGAATCAAGCAACACTTACTTCACTGTGAACAGCGGTAAAAGTAAAGAAGTGAATGGATTCCAGAACCATCTGTTACCACAGATTTAAGTAGATCAGTTTTGAGATCTACAGAATAGAGCGCAAGAGAAGGAAATCTGGAAGCTATGGATGCGAGCAAACTAAGTGCAAAATAAACCAAGCATGAAAACTGAATGGGAGGAGAGAAAGAAAGAGACACCAAATCAGGACAAAACACAGTGAACAAATCAAATAGCTGAGCCAGAGAGAGAAAGTGGGCACTCGATGTTTCCATCAGTCCTTCTTTAAGGCCGCAGAACTTTTACTACCTTCAGAGGTTGAGCGTGTGCACATGCACACAGGTATTTTATAAAGCATTTTCACATACACAAGTAATATATCATTTCCTCTAATAGCATTTATTTCTTCAGATGAAGAAAAAATTATAGAGAACCCATCTTCAGTATAATCCAATATTACCCACTTATTGACTCATCCATGGGCAGGCTCATCTTGGGTTTCCAGGGCCAGTCAGCATAAGTTGGCGCCAAGTCAGACCTGATTTACTCTCAACAAAAGAGAGCTTAAAAAGATGGGTACTTGATTATGTAATCTCTGCAATACATATAATTTAGTTTGTGTGAGAGAGCATAAGAAAGATAACAAAGAGAAAAGAACCTAGGACAGAATATGATTTATATACTACATACAAATTGTAGTGAACAAAACAATTAACAGAAAATTTCTTGGGGTAGGGATATGTTTCCATATTACCATGCAGCTGGGTCCACACATAAATATACCACACATAAAGTCTTTGCCCAAATATTTTTTTTCATTAGCTTCTTACATTGTGTATTCCCCAAAATAAAATCAATGGAAAGAAAGAAAAATGAGGCAAAGTACACAACTTGTTGTTTCAGAACCTCTGTCCTGCTTGTCAATATTTCTTGATTTTTTAGGCAGATTACCAAATCCTCATATTCCATGGACACTACTACATCTGAAGATTTTTTATAAACAGATGCACCTCCCAGGGGAGTATAAAAAAGGATGATTCTTGAAGGTTTCCTACCTTGAAGAACCAACTTTATTTAGACAAGATTTGTATAAATACTGCCACTCACTCATGCCCGGTATGGTGTCTCAGGCTTGTATTCCCAAAAACTCCAAAGGCTGAGACAGAAGGATCCCAAGTTCAAAGCCAGGCTCAGCAACTTAGGAAGGCCCTAAGCCAATTAATGAGACCCTGCCTCAAAATAAAACATAAATAAATAAATAAATAAATAAATAGAACTGTGGGTGTTGCTCAATGGTTAAGCACCTCTAGGTTCAATCCTTGGTACCAAAATAAATATAGACTGCCACTCAAACCTTTCATAGTGAACTCTATTAAATCAGTAGTCATTAAAAAGTCCATAGCTCCCAAGTTGATTTTACTGTAATGTGTACTAGCCCTGTTCAAAATGAAGAGAAACCAGTGAAAACAGGTGAGCCAGGATGGGCTGCACAAAGCTCGATTCAATTTGGTGGAATTCAGCAAGGACTCTGTGCAGCAGGATAAGGTAATTTATGACAAAATGAAGATGGACTAAAAGATGCACTGTTATGAGAAACCAGATGGACTGTGTTAACTCTTCGGAAGGCAGTACACACAGCCTGGCAAGAAGAAATTGCTGAAAATTGCGAGCACTGGGTTCCTGGAAGGAGGAGACAAAGTGATTCTGGGTGTCTTCATGAGAAAGAAAGAGATAAATAAGAAGAGTCAAAGGAGTAGACCTTATAGGAGCAATCTGTCAAGGCACTCAAAAGGTCATCATGAGATGTGCAGTCGCAGAACAAAACGAGACAACGGGTTTGGGAAAAGAAGCCCAACAACCTGCATTTGTTTCTCTAGAAAGGCTTTCGAAAAATCACGTGTCATGACTTGAAAGAGGATTAGTTCTACTTTTAGAAATTTACAATGTGATTTTTTAAAAATTTTTAAGGAGTTGAGTTATTGCACAATCATAAGTGCATATAAAGTAACAATATAATATGCATTTGTTCTTGAACCAGAATTACCCCCACATTGCCCACACACCAGTCTCTTGCCTGTTCTATATTTCATTCACCCCTACAAGTGATATAAATGCTTAGATTGTGAATTTTCCAGAATTAAATGATTGCATAAGTATTATTTGGATTCTTAGGGGGGTAAAGAGTATGCTACATAGTTAATTGTAGCATAGATCCCTCTCTATACTCTCTCCCCATCCCCTCCCCCCAGCTATTTCTTCAAACCCCGCCACACACACACATATCTATGGCTGTCCTAGATTATGTGTTGCTGTCTTTGCTGGGTCTAATACATGTGCTAGACAATCTTTCAGCCACACCTAGGTTTAGCTCCAGCCTCCACAAATGAGTGAAAATATTCAACCCTTGATTCTCTGGGTTTGGCTAACTTTGCTCAGCATTTCTTCTATTGCCATCCATTTACTTTCAATGGATGCAATACCATTATTGTAGAATCCCTCACAATGTGACTTTTTAAAATTTGTAAATATCTGCTAAAAACAAAGCTCATAGAGAATATTTGCAAATGTCTGCAGTAGAAGAGCCAACATAATGTCAAATTTTAACATTTTGTGTACATTTTAATTGGATACAGTATTTGTATACACTCAAATATACATACATAAGAATAGTAGCATTTTATTATTATAATTTACTAGTAGAAATAATAATTTTAGCTACCATTAATAAAGTACCCTGTTTTAGGCATGGTCCTGTGTCAAACACTATGCCAAATGATTACTACATTATGTTATTTTACCCCAAAACTTCCTGAGACATGGTTCATATTAGTTCCTCCCATCTTAAAATATTCAGGCTATTTGATGTGTAAAATTTAAGGAATTTTCACAAAATAACTAAATCTAAAGGCTATATTTGACCATGATGAAGCCCTACCTCCCAAATGTTAAACATTTTAGGCAAAATCAAGTTGCTTAAAATAATAAATAAATATTTTTGAATCCAGAGTTTTCAATAGCACAGGGTCAAGATAATAATATTCTAATGTAAAGATATATATTCATATATGCAAAGATACATATTCATACATATCTTTCACAGTTAGTACAACTAATTCAGTTTTTTTGATACATACCATTTTGAAGAAACTATGTAAGGATCTACAGTGTAGATAATGAAAATAGTCAAAATCTCTGTCCTAAAAAGATGAACAGTAAAAATTTGTATCATAATGCTGTAGTGGAACTCTTATCAATATCAGTTTAGGCTAATGTAAATATAAAAGAATATATAGTATATAGAACATGCTACATAATATACTATATGATTATTGATCATATAAATCAATCTATGATATATAATACAGATTATATACAAATTAAATATACCACATCTAAATATATTTAAATAGTAGAATTTAAATATAAAGCTAAGTTCTACATTTTATATAATAAGAGATATACAAGTCTATTGTGACACAGGAGAAAAATTCCACTTGACTCCCCTGAAACAAAAGAAATGAGAGATTTTAAGTTGAGTTATTGAAAAAGTACTAAAGGCTGTTAGGAGAAGAGCTTGTCAGTGATTGTGACTTAATGAAGTTCGGGTCCTACCCCCACACTCCACCCCACATACACACAGAGAATGAGAGATGGTGGTGTTATCTTTGTGGATGATTGCATTTCAAAGGAATATTTCTCAAGTCCTTGAGAAAAACATTCCTGTGTTGTAGTAGATTTAAGTCTCAAAGGGGTCAGAGAAAGTATTTACAATAACATGTTTCCTTAAGTAAATGCTGTAAGAAAAGAGAGGCAGGGACCTGGAGGCAGGAAGAAGTGCTCTAATGCTCAGTGAAGCTAGAGGGAATGTAAAGGCCCTCCCAGTCAGCCCTGTTGTGTTAAAACTCAGGAGAGATGGCTGTAGAAGTCTCCTCAGCAAGTCTGTCACCCAGGAGTTTGAAAAAGAGATTTAAGAAAAATAAATTATACTACACCCACAAATAGATATACCGCAGTGAATTGTACCTTTATGTTTGTGTGTGTGTGTTTGTTTATTTATTTTTAAATAGAAGGAAGAGCAGCAGCACAGAGGAAGGGAATAGGGGGAGGAAGGAGGAGAGGAAAAAAGGAAGTACTGGGGACTGAAATGGAGCAAATTATACTCCATGCTTGTGTGATTACATCAAAATAACTTTACTATTATGTATAACAATAGTGCACTAATAAAAACATTTTTTGTACCAAGAATTGAACCCAGAAGTGCTTAACACTGAGTCACACCCCCAGCCCTTTTTATTATTTATTTTTTTATTTTGAGACAGGATCTCACTAAGCTGCTGAGGCTAGTATTGAACTTACACTCCTGCCTCAGCCCCCCAAGCTGTTGGAATTTTAAGTATGTGTCACTGCACCCAGTATAAAAGCATTTTTTTTAAATAAAGAAATAAGGGGCTGGAGCAGTGGCTTAGCGGTTTCAGTGCTTGACTGGCAAGCACCAGGATGCAAGTTCAAACCCCAGCACCACATACACATCGAAGTGTCTGAGGAATGAAAGTCACATAAAAAACTAAATAAAGATTGCTTCTCTCTTTCTGTCTCCCTCTGTCCCCTCTTTCTTTAAAAAAGAAAGAAAGAAAGAAAAGAAAAAATTGCTTGTTCAGCTTTATTTCTTCAGGTACATTATGTACATGGCTAATAACCAGAGCATAGAAAGCCACCCTTCAGCATTCCCACTGACCTGGGCAAAGCTTTATAACTCCCAGTAGGCTCAGCTAAAATGGAGATAAAACCTGTTGCTCCCTAATTCACAAAAATGCCATGAGGATTCACAGATAATATGTATAAAACATGCTCAAGTTTTTAAATAGAAAACATAGCATATAAGTGCAAAGTGTGATTTTTATAAATTATAGATGAAAATATCAAAAAGTTTATAAATGACCAAAGCAAAGGATATCTCAAGAGAAAAAACCCTTAAGAATTCTTTTATGAAGGCAATATTTGCACAAGAGCTTCACTACATAGAATTTCTTGTGGTCATAAATGAATAATTGTAATAAGCTAAGCACTGTTTAACTAGCACAAGGGCAGCTTTGATCTTAGACCATTCAAATCAGCTCAATATAATAGAGATTTCTTCATGTGTATACTATTGCCACAAAATTCAGTCTTTTAAATTTTAAATGAAGTACAAAAAAGTTATTTTTGTTCATTTAAAAAATAATATAGTGAAGTACTGATAACTTCAAAGATGCAGAAAAGTAGAAGAAAATAAAATTCCCAATGACCTTGCTACCTTGGAAAATAACAACATGTGCACATAATTACTCATGATCTTTTTGTTCTGAGAACACTGCTTCCAGAATTCTAATATAACATATCATTTTATATAGGAACACTATAAAATGATATATACTTATTTTTATATAATATTTGAAAACAAAAATTATCAAGAATCTCATAAAACAAAATAAAAACTGGTACTATTTTTATTATTTTCTTACAGACTATTTTTAACTAGGTCAACATTTTATTTGTGGTAGTGTGTAAAAGGAACCTCCTCCCCATCCCTACCACCACTTACCACCATCCCTGCCTTTCATTTCTTTGCATGATTCATCTGTAGGACTTAAAGTTCAGAGTCCCTTAGTTAAGGAAAGCCTACTTTTAGCATGTGTGCTAGTGCATATAGCACATTTCACCGATTTTGTAAAGTCTCTTTATCTCAAGGATACTTATCAGGCTTAGATGGACTATTATATGAAAAGCTCGGCCCGAAGATAAAAATCTGCCATTGGCTTGTTTATTGCTCTTTATTAATTAAAATGTATGACCCAGGTCATTCAGTATTGAATTTTAAAGTGTAGAAAAGCATTACTCAAGGTCTTTAGTGGTCAAAAGGGTCTTTATATTCTGTACAACTTTTGTCTGAGGAAGAGGAACAGTACTTTGTCTAGTAATTCTCTCTACAGAGTACTATACTGTATCCTGCATGGTGTTCCATGAGAATGGAAAAGTACATCCTTCCTAGATGAATGAATTAGAAAGGGACCCAGCACCATGGGCACAAGACTTGGATCCTGATTTAAAATAAAGCCACCCTGCTGTCTCTCCAGATACACAGAGCCCTCTGCTAGCATGCTCCTTGTGAGACAACCAACAAGCTTCAGTCCCTTTCTGTCTCTTAAATCATGTCTGTGGAGCCACAGCCCCTCCAGCCCTCATTATAATGGCACCTATAAAATATATGTATTTGCATGCTGGCATTACAAATATACTTTCCGATTTACATTCGTATGTATATGTACTTACCTACAGTAACAGCCAAAGTATTATAGGTGATATTTCTAACAAAACAAGATTATACCTTCATTGTGGAATCAATCATGTGACTTAGTATTTAAGGTTTAAGAATAATTTTGTATAAGGAGTAGTATCAAGAGAGGAATGATTTAACAAAATATATGGGCCTCAGATTTGAATCCAGATAACAGGAATGATTTGACATCTCCTAATCTGATCATATTTCTTAATTTTGTACCAAATAAGTGAGGAAAAACACAAGGTTAATAGACTTACAACCAATTTTTTTAATTCTTTATATACAACACCAGGATGCAGTCTGACATAATCATAAAGGCATGGAAGAAAAAAACATGCTCCTATTCTATCCCCAGCACTTCCCCCCTACACACATACACACCATTCTCCCTCCACTCTACCTATCCCTCTTCAATCCATTTACAGTTTGTTTTTTTCATTAGTATCCTCTGGATACATCAGATGCTGGAACCGATCATGCTGTATCCCTGCACACACAAATGAGAGTTCAGTAAGATTTATTACACTGTTATCTTTCCTGTTACTTCTTCCTCCTCCTCAATCCCTTTCATTTACTCTACTGATCTTCCATCTATTTTGATGAAATTCTTTCCACATTTTTGTTTTTCCCTTTCTCTCCTTTTTGTATCCACATCCCCTACCTTTATTTTGGATTAGCTTCTGCATATCAGAGAAAACATTTGACCTTTGACTTTTTGGCTTATTTCACTTAGCATGATAGTCTCCACTTCCATTCATTTACCTGAAAATGCCATGATTTCATTCTTCTCTATGGCTGTGTAATACTCCTTTGTGTATCTATACAATTTATTTATCCATTCATCTGTTGAAAGGCACCTTGGGTGGTTCCATTGCTTGGCTATTATGAATTGTGCCGCTATAGTCATTGATGTGACTGCATCACGGTAGCATACAGATTTTAAATCTTTTGGATATACACCAAGGAATGGGATAGCTAGATCAAAGAGTGATTCCATTCCTAGTTTTTGAAGAATCTCCATACTGTTTTCCAAAGTGGTTGCACTAATTTGCATTCCCAACAAAAATGTGAGTATATTTTCCCCCGCATTCTTGCCAGCATTATTATTTGCATTCTTGATAATGCAATTATCAATTATTCTGGATAATGCAATTATCCAGCCATTCTGACTGGAGTGAGATGAAATCTCATTGCAAATTTGATTTGCAGTCCCCTGATTGCTAGATATGTTGAATTTTTTTTCATATATTTGTTGACCATTCTTATTTCTTCTTTTAAGAAGTGTCTGTATAGTTCCTTTGCCCATTTATTGATTGGGTTATTTGGAGTGGGTAGTTTGGTGGTAAGTTTTTTGAGTTCTTTGTATATTCTGAATATCAATACCCAATTTTAGAAGCAGGTGGCATTCTCCCATTCTGAAGGCTCTCTTTCCATGTAAATTTTAATTTGATGTGATCTCATTTATTGATTTTTAATTTTACTTCTTGCACTTTAGGAGTCTTGTTAAGGAAGTGAGCTCATGAGCTGATATGTTGGAATATCAGGCCTACATTTTCCTCTAGCAGTTGTAGAATTTCTGGTCTAATTCTTAGGTTGTTGATCCAATCTGAATTGACTTTTGTGCAGGGTGAGAGACAGGGGTTAAACTTAATTCTTCCACATATGTGTTTCCATTTTCCCTAGCACCATATGTTAAAAAGCCTAACTTTTCTCCAATGTATATTTTTGGCACCTTTGTCTAGTATTAGATAACTGTATTTACACGGGTTTATCTCTGTATCTTTTATTGTATTCCATTGGTCTGTGTGCCTGTTTAGGTGCCAGTATCATGCTGCTTTTGTTACTATAACTTTGTGAATAATTTGAGGTCTAGTATTGTGATACCTCCTGCTTTGTTTTTCTCACACTCATAGATCAATTATGTTCTTATACTTCAATGATGAATCTGCTGAAAAAGAAAGTAGGAAAACTATTCCATTCAAAATTGCCTCCAAAAAAAATAAACAAAACACTTGGGAATCATTCTAATAAAAGGGGCTAAGAACCTCTACAATGAAAACTACAGAACACTAAAGAAAGAAATGGAAGAAGACCTAAGAAAATAGAAAGGCCTCCCATGTTCTTGGATAGGCAGAAATAATTTTGTCAAAACGACCACACAGATCCAACTGAACCCCCATCAAGTTATTAATTTTTAAGTAAGTGTTGTGTTCAGTGGTCTTTAATTTATCAAGAAGAGTATTTGGGGGCTGGAGTAGTGGCTCAGTTGTTATGTGCTTGCCTGGCATGCACAAGTATGTAGGTTCAAACCACAGCACTAGGTACACCAAAAAGTGTCAGAGCAATGAAAGCCATATGAAAAACTAAATGAAGCTGATTCTCTTTCTCACTGTCCCTCTCTCTTTAAAAAAAGAAGAAGAAGAAGAAGAAGAAGAAGAAGAAGAAGAAGAGTATTTGGGGAGTGGAGCAGTGGCTCAGCAGTTAGAGTGCTTGCCTGGCATGTGCAAGGATCCAGGTTCAAACCACAGCAAAACATACACAACTAAGGGTCAGAGAAATAAAAACCAGATGAATAAATAAATAAAATTAATTCTCTTTTTCTCTCCCTCCCACTCTCTCTCTCCCTCTCTCTTTAAAAAAAAGGGGGAAGAGTATTTGGATAACATATTTTCTCTTTATATACCTTATAGTCTCTTCTCTTAGCATTTACATATTGAAGATCACAGGTTAAATCAAACCTCTAGAAATCTATTGTTTTCAAAGATCCTCTTTTACTGGGCTAGAGCAGTGGCTCAGCAGTTATGACACTTACCTAGCATGCATGGGGAGGTGGGTTTGAACACCAGCATCACGTACACAATGAAGTGTTTGGAGCAACAAGATCTCTTTATCTCTCTCTCTGTCTCTGAAAAAAAAATCCTGTTATACTTATCATGATGCATCAGAGCAGTCTAAGGTTAACCAGATTTTTTTGATACTTTGTAGACAAAAATCACTTATGATCACTCAATAGGAACTCACTTTTTCTTTACTGGTACTAAAATCTTTCAGTGGAATAAGTTTGATACAGATCTGTCCTCTGATTTTTATGTCAGTTTTTGGGAGTCCTTTAAGTTTACATTCTCAGATGTAATATTTCATTCAATAAAGCTTTTAATTGTTTTTTTAATTCTATTTTGATTTCAATTATAATTCAGAAACATCTTTATTTTCTAGATTGGAACTCTGTTGACTGTTATCCTAGGTTATCGTCTATTCCATGTTGTAATTTCTCTGTACTTCTCCTTCACATTTTGGATAACTTCTCTTTTGTTCTCTACTGATTTTATTTCTGAGAATGTGATTCTGCTTTGTGCTCTCTAATGTAGGTTTTAATTCTGCTATTGAATTTTTTGTTCCTTTGAAACTTCCTTTGCTAACTACCAGTCTCCTTATTTTCCTTGTTTGTTCAATTTTTCACAAAACATCGCTTCTCTCCTTCCAATACTCTGTTGAAGAAATAGAACACATTTTCATTGTTAGTTCCTGTGTGAACTCTGAAAATGCATCATTGTCAATGACATGTTCTTCTAAGCAGTTAAGACAATGCTCTCATTTTGATTTTGCAGATGTGTTGCTGTTTTGCTGTTATTGTTGCTCATTTTTAAGGCTCACATTGCTCTTCATTGGCTGGTTAATTATTTCTACTTATTTAACCTGTATAGTAAGGACGTCTATTCAGACTCAACATTTTCCAGCAGAAAGAGCAGACAATTTACCATGCCTGTGCTCAATACTCAATTCTCAGTGTTTACAAGACATTGTTCTATATACCTCTACTCTGCTAAGTGTAAAGTTCCCTATGCCTGTTTTCTGGATATCTAAAATCCTGAAATTTTGAAGCATAACACATAAAACTTGAAACCCCAGCATAGAGTGCTACCAACATTCCTATTACTTTAGCCCCTACCTACAGAATCATATTTGAGATGGTTACAGCTGCCACAAGGCTTAAAGAATTATCAGTCTCTCCTACTCCCTATCCTGGACACTTACTGAAATTAGTCTCCAAATGGATGTAAAAGGTTTGAATCATGGAACAGAGAAAAGATCCCTGGATACCTTAAAAAGCAGCATCTCTACCACTAATGGCAGTTTGTCCAGCTTTTTTCTTGATCCAAATCCAGCCTGTGAACCTAGAAGCTTATATAGAGAAAAGGAAAGAATATTCCTGGCTTCTATCAGGTTGTTGGATTGTTCTATTAGGCAAAGCCTGGCGTCCATCATTTGTTTTTCTCTACCCAGTTTTATTGACTTATGGTTAGTAGATGTGGAGTAAAGAAATCAATTTCCTGTCAGCCTTCATTTTTTCTGGATTGTTGTGAGTGTTGATCTTTTCTGAAAATTGGCATTTTTTTACTTTGCTCATTCCTAATCACCAGTCTTATCATTGCTCCAGCTAAGCCTGTACCAAAAGCCTCAGTTAAGTGCCCTTGCTGTTTCCAAGCTTTGCTGATGTTGTTTGAGATTTTTCTTAGGTCAAATGATAATCTCCCAACCAGAATCTTTCATGACAGAGCCCTGGAACTGTCAGCAATTTCACAGATAAATAAGTTAGTCATCAAAGCTTATTTCTAACCCTTTTCACCTGGAATTCAATTAAATATTACCTTAAAATGATCTGATGTGTGTAGGTAATTAACAGGGAGAAAGGGAGGGAGAAGGCTGCCCATCAGCATGTGGCTCTCATGTGTGAATACTTGCATGCCCTCATGCACATGCAAGGTCTCACATGTTGGCAAATCTGGACCACAACACATGCCATCAAGAATGAGCACATAGAATAAAAAAAAAAAAAAAAGAATGAGCATGTGGTAATCTAGGGCAATCATAGATATGTGGGGGATAGGGCATGTGGGAGTGGGGAAAGGGAAGGAGAAGAGGGAGGGATCTAGGGTATAATTCTGGTTTAAGTGTATATGTATATCATATTGTTACCTTAAATGCATTTAAGTTTTATAATAACTCAACTCCTTAATAAAATATATTTAAGAAAATAAAGAATGAGTGGCTTGGAGCCATGGCTTGGTAGTTACAGCACTTGCCTGACATGATAGAGTACACGGGTTCAAACCCCAGCACCCACATACACAACTAAGTTTCAGAGCAATGAAAGCCATGTGAAAAACTCAATAAAAATTGATTCTCTCTCTCTCCCCACCTCTCTCTCTCACTGTCCTTCTCTCTTAAAAAAAAAATGAGCATGTGGGAAGAGGGAGGTGGGGGGGCATGTAGGGGGGATATTGACCAAATTATATTGCTGTATCATGTGCATCTATAAATATGACAACAAATCCTATCATTATGTAAAACTATAAGGTGCCAATAAGAAAAGAATTACAAAACAAGATGAACATGTAAGTATTTTCTCACTTGAATGCAATCTTTGTCATCATGGACTTAACTCCACTTCAACAGGAATTTCACATACGCATGACAACACTCTCAGGAAAAAATTGGGTAAAACAATAAAATGAATCAACACAGCAACCCTACAATTAAGACAACAAATCAGTAAAGCATATCAAAGACAGAAGTAAGGTATAAGCTATAAGTGAAAGGAAAATAATAAATGGATATACATGGTGAGGAAAATGATGTTTGGCAGTTTCCACATATTCTTTGGTACCCTCATAATGATTTGCAAGGAAAGTACCAGGGTCAGATGAAATCCCAGGTGTCTGAGGACATCCCAATCCTCTACTTGAGATCACATAATTACAGACTGAGAGACCCTGCTATCAAAATTCAGGCAAACAGAGAACATCTGCTCCCAAAGTACACAGAGACAACCTTAGTGACCATAGTTCTAAGTTTTCATTAAGTTTTTAAAATTTTTTTATTTTTCTCTTTTTTAAAATTTTTTTCTTTTCTTTCCTGTTTTTGATATGTATTTGAGTGTCAACTGGAAAAATCGATTTGTTCATGGACATGTAAAAATGCTAGATGTTTTTGTTTATGTTTTTTAGTTCTTAATTCTGTCTTTATTAAGGGTTTTTCATTTTTCTTTCCCTGTTCTTTTGTGTTTTGGGTTGTTTTTTTTTTCCTTCATCTTCTGTCTTTTTCCCTCTTGTCTTTTCTGTCTATCCTGCCTGCTGAGAGTAGAGATTCTGGTCATTTCATTTAGTATTTGAAGTATATTGTGCCCCACCTGCACAATATACTTTTCTGATGCTTGCTTCTACCTTATGCTATCACCCAAATCTTATTCATATCTCTTTCACCTTCCTCTATTTTGCTAAATCTGTCTTTTCTTCCTCCTGAGTTTTTCTTTTCTTTTCTTTTTTTCACGCTTTCTTCTTCTTTCGTTCTCTCTCTTTTTCTTTCTCCAGAAAATCCTCACTTCCTCCACTTTCTCTGTCCACGATTGGACACTATAACCTCCTCTTTAAATTTCACTTACATTCCCTTCTCACTCAGGCTGCCAATTAGTTTATACCTTTTGACCTCCCATCATCAAGGCTGTGTAACCATTACCACTGTGAATGCCAAACTCAATAACTATTGTATGCTTTGAAATCTGACTTAGGTGATAGTTAAATAGTAGTGTCGCCAAAAGTATTGACTAACACTATCATTCATTCCATAGGTGTAATTTAACAGTATAATATAGTCTATACTAAATAACCAATTTAATACAGCTTACTGTATGCATTGGGGTTGTTCATATTGATGATCTCCTATTAGCTCATAAGAAGTTAGAACTCCTAAGGGACACTAACAGTTCACAGATTAGGGGTTTGACTTCTGAACTCAACTTTCCTGACAATACCCCAACCCAAGCAAGAGATGGAACAAAATCCCCAACCCAACAGCAAGGACCCAAAGAAAAACAACCAGATAGAGATCTCAGGCCAAGAATTCACTTTAATTTAAGGAGTGAGAAGAAGGCTGAGCAGACCCCACCACATACCAGTGCATGCCCAGGACACCAGTTCCACCACAGAAAGCAACCTGGACACCTCCAAGGACCCCACACCCAGATACCATCCAGCTGTCATGCACACCTGCCTGGATCAGATACATTGGTCCCATCTCACCAACAAGGATCCCAGATCCCAGCATAGCACATAAGTTGGTCCATTCTGGCCCACCACACACAACTAGCACCCAACTAAGCTACTGCTTAGTGTCAACAATCCAGCGGACTGCCCAGCAACCCCACCAGATGCCAACTCCAACTCCTGGAACCTTAACCGAAAAGCTGCAACTAAAAAGGCTCAAGGCAGAAAAAGACTTCTGGAAAGAAGAGTTCATCAGATAGGTGGTATCTGACCCAACCCTTGATGTATAAGGAAGAAGAACCCAGAGACTTGTCTTGCTTCCACACAGGGATCCTCAATTCCAAACTCCAGAAGAAGCTCTTCAAAGATGAGGAATCAAACTAGAAGAGGTTCACCTCAAGCACGCAACTTCCCTAGCAAGGATCCACAGCCAGGGATTGGGAGGAACATCTGGAACAAATTATCAATGATCTGAAAACAAAAAGGAATAATGAACTAAAAGAACTAATGAAGGGAATAAATGAGACAACTCAAGAGTTGAGAAACTCTATCATCAAAGGAATAGACATATTCAAAAAGTAACAGAGCTAAAATCTGCAGTCAATGACATGAGAGGAACCATGGAAGAATTTAATAATAGACTAACTTCTGTAGAAAATAGAACCTCTGCTACTGAAGAAAGAACTTCTGATAATGAGGACAGGCTGAGCAATCTTGAACGCACAAATGACAAAACAGGAAAACAACTAAAAGAACATGATCAGAATTTTTAAAATGTCTGGGATTGAATGAGAAGAAACAATATAATAGAAACTGTAATACAAGAAGAAATTGAAATACACATGAATACTATGAGGAACATCTTCAAGGAAATTGTGAAAGAAAATTTTTCTCACATAAAAATAGAATCAGATATGCTCATCCAGGAAGCTTTCAGGACACCCAGTAGGCCTAATCAAATGAGAAACTCACCAAGGCACATCATATTCAAAATGTACAACAGGGATATCAAGGAAACGACATTAAAAGCAGGAAGGGAGAAATGCCAAATCACACTCCAAAGCAAAGCAATAAGAATTACATGTGACTTTTCAACCCAGACTCTGGAGGCAAGAAGGTCATGGAAAGAAATCTTTCAATGCCTGAATGACCACAACATGCAGCAAAGAATACTATACCTGGCAAAACTCAGCTTCAAATTTGATGGGGAAATAAGAACTTTTCATGATAAGATCAAACTGGCAGCATTTGTGAACAGAAAACCAGCCTTACAAAGAATTCTCAAAGATGCACTCCAGACAGAAGAACAAGTAATTAATACCCAAAATCCACAAAAAGAGGAAATTCAATAAAAGTACAACCTATCAATACCCAACCAAGACAGCACAGAACTTACTAATAATGCACAATGACAATGAATCACATACACGCTTCTATTATAACACTGGATGTGAATAGTTTAAATGCACCATCAAAAGACACAGACTAGCAGACTGGATCAGAAAACAAAATTCAACAATATGCTGCTTACAAGAAACCAACCTAATGGTCAATGACATCCACAGTTTAATAGTGAAAAGATGGAAAAAAATCTACCATGCATATGGCCCAAGAAAGCAAGCTGGCATCGCAATAATTATATCTGACAAAATAGATTTCAAACATAAATTAATCAGAAGAGATAAATAAAGCAATTACTTATTAGTAAAGGGAACCCTACAGCAGGAAGAAATAACCATAGTAAATATATACTCTCCAAGTAACAGTGCTCCCAACTATGGGAATAAATTACTTCATGACATAAAACCACTTATGAACCTCAACACAATAAAAGTAGTAGACTTCAATACTCCTCTGTCACCAATAGACAGATCATCAAAACAAAAAATCAATAAAAAACTCTCCAGCCTAAACAACTCCATAAATCAAATGGACTTAACAGACATATATAGAATATTCATATTAAAAAGTAGATATTATTCTGTGTATCCTATCTGAACATAATACCATAACTCTAGCAATCAATAGCAAAAATCATAACAGAAAATACACATAATTATGGAGTTTGCATAATATCCCATTAAATGAAGAATGGATCCAAGAAGACATGAGAGCAGAAATCAATAAATTCTTTGAAGAGAATGAGAATGAAAACACAACATATCAAAACCTCTGGGACAGCATGAAAGCATTCCTAAGGGGAAAATTTATAGCACTGAACATCCACATTAAAAATAAAAAGAGATCCCAAATAAATAAAATTATGCTCCCTCTGAAATCCCTACAAATGGAAGAACAATCTAACCCCAAAGCAAGCAGAGGACAGGAAATAATTACGATCAGATCTGGAATCAATGAAATTGAGAACAAAAAAACAATAAAAAGAATTGATGAAACAAAAAGCTGATACTTTGAAAAAAATAAGATAGATAGAACCCTAGTTAATCTCACTAAAAAAAGGAGAGAAATGAACCAAATCAATAAAACCTCCAATGAAATGGGAGCGATCACCACTAACCCCATGGAAATCCAACAAATTATAACATCATATTTCGAAAAACTATACTCCTCCAAATGAGATAATATGGACAAATTTCTAGACAAATACAATATCCCTAAATTGACACAGGTTGATATTGAATTCCTAAACAATCCAATAATAAGCACTGAAATCCATAGAGAAATTAAAAGTCTTCCAAAGAAAGAAAAGCCCAGGATTGATGGTTTCACCACTGATTTTTACCACACTTTTGAGGAGAAATTAACCTTTCCTTATTAAGTTATTCCAAGAAATTGAAAGGAGGGAACTCTTCCAAACATTTTTTATGAAGCAACCATAACTCTGATACCAAAATCCAACAGGAAAACATCAAAAAAAAGAAAACTACAGACCAATATCCATGATGAACCCGGATGCAAAAATCCTTAATAAAGTTCTCGCAAACTGTATTCAGAAACTTATCAAGAAGTAATTCAACATGATCAAGGGGGCCTCATCCCAGATATGCAGGGCTGGTTCAACATATGCAAAACAATTAACTTAATTCATCACTTAAACAGAATTAAGGACAAAAACCATATGATCATCTCAATTGATGCAGAAAAGCCTTTGATAAAATTCAGCACCTTTTATGTTCAAAACTTCTAGAGAAGATAGGGATCAAAGGAACCTATTTAAAGTATGTAAAGGCTATATGTGCCAATCCCTCAGCTAGTATAATACTAAATGGAGAAAAGCTGACAGCATTTCCACTAAACTTGGGAACAAGATAAGGCTGTCCACTCTCACCAATTTTAATCAGTATTTTTCTTGAGACACTAGCCAGAGCAATAAGACAAGAGAAGGAAATCAAAGGGATAATAATGGGAAGAGAAGAAGTCAAACTCTCCCGTTTCACTGATGATATGATCCTGTATCTGGAAGATCTCAAAAACTCCACTAGAAAACTGCTTGAACTTATAAACAGATATAGCAAACTGGCAGGCTACATGATCCATACCCATAAATTGATAGCTTTCCTATACATTAACAATAATAGGGAAGATAAAGAAATCAGGAAATCAGTCCCATTCACAATATCCTTGAAAAGAATAAAATACTTGGGATTTAACCTAACAAGGGAAATCAAAAACCTCTAAAATGAAAATTATCAGACATTGAAGTATGAAATCCAAGATGACCTGAAAAGATGGAAAGATATTCCTTACTCTTGGTTAGGCAGAATTAATATAATAAAAATAGCCATTTTGACATCTGATTTTTGACAAAGGGGGACAAAATATTAAATGGAAGAGAGAGCCTTTTCAACAAATGGTGCTAGACAAACTGGACAGCCACTTACAGAAAGTTGAACTTAGACCCATATCTTTCTCCTTTCATGAGAATCAAATTAAAATGGATCAAGGAGCTAGGAATTAAACCAGGTAATTTGCAACTGATGGAAGACAAATTAGGTTCAACACTTCAGCATTTGGGAGAGGCAAAGACTTTCTCAACATGTCTCCAAAAGTGAAGGAAGTAAAGTCAAAAATCAGTAAATGGGATGCCATAAAGCTAAAAAGCTTTTGCACTGCTACGGAAACAATCACAAAAGTCAAGAGGTTTACTACAGAATTGGAGAGAATCATGGGCTGTGACTCTTCTGACAGGAGCCTCATATCCAGAATCTACAAAATCCTCAAAAATCTCAACTACAAAAACACAAACAACCCAATTAATAAATGGGCCAAAGAGCTAAACAGAAACTTCTCAACAGAGGACATTGATCAAGCCAATGAATACATGAGAAAGTGCTCTAAATCACTAGTAATCAGAGAAATGCAAATCAAAACTACATTAAGATTTCATCTCATGCCAGTCAGATTGGCAAAAATGAAGAAAATAAACAATAATAGATGCTGGAGGGATTGTGGAGAGATAGGTACACTAGCATATTGTTAGTGGAACTGTAGACTGGTACAGCCCCTCTGGAAAGCTGTGTGGAGAATCCTCAGAAAATTAAGGATGAACCCACCATATGATCCAGCTGTCCCTCTCCTGAGTATTTTTCCAGGGGAGTTGGAATCAGCACATTACAGTGACACAACAAAATATATGTGCACAGCAGCTCAATTTGCAATATCTAAAAACTATGGAACCAACCCAGATGCCCCTCACTGGATGAAAGGATCCAAAAACTGTGAGATGTGTGTGTGTGTGTGTGTGTGTGTGTGTGTATACACAAACACCATGGAGCTCTACTCAGCAATTAGAAACAATGATATTGCAGCCTTTGAAGGTAAATGGATGGCATTTGTGTGAAGTCAGCCTATCTCAGAGAGTCAAGGATCGAATGTCTTCAATCATCTGTGGAGGCTGGAGCTAGACCCAGGCTATGTGAAAAGTCATCAACTCTCATGTGTTAGACCCAGCAAAGGCATAGTGACACATAACCTAGAGCATTCATAGAACTGTATTGGGAACGCATGGGGAGGGGGCAGAGGGAGAGGATTAAGGGTGAGAGAATAGGGTGGGATCTAGAGGGTAAATCTAATTTAAGGATATATACATCTTATTGTTTCATTGGATGCATTTTTGTATGATAACTAAATTTCTTAATAAAAAGATAAGAAAACCAAAAAAAAGAAAGAAAAAAGGGTATTAAATAAAAAGATGAAAGCAATAATCTAATACTTCAAAATGAGCTACACTTACACTAAAGAAAATAATTAAAGAATGGCATAAATCTAATGTAGAAAACCTCAGGATTAAGATTACCAGAGAAAAACAGACTTGAAAATATAGCTTGTAAAATACAGGAAAATTTTTATAAATAAAATAGAAACATTTCAGAAAGGATGAATTAAGAGACACACAAGAGTAAATAAAAGCAATAAATAATATATTAAGAAATAGGATAGGGGCTGGAGTGGTGGCTCAGCAGTTACAGCGCTTGCCTTGCATGCATGAGTATGCAGGTTCAAACCCCAGCACCATGTACGCAACACAACAGTGTCAGAGCAATGACAGTCACATGAAAAACTAAATAAAATTGCTTATCTCTTTCTCTCCCTTTCACTGTCCCTCTCTCTTTAAAAAGAAAAAAGGATATTGAAAGGAGAAAAATTCTAAATATTAAAAAGTGAGAATATATACAAGATTCAACATGGTGACAGACATAAGAAGCAAAAGTACATCTACTTATACAAGTGAACTTATGTATACAAGGACATACCTGTTTACAACAGGGAAAATAGTACAATGAAGCTGAACAAATACTTAAAAATTTACTTCTAAAGACTTTGAAATAAGCATAAACTTAAACAAAATGTGTGACTTGAAAACTGAAATTCAACTGATAACACAGAAAGATATACACCAGTGATATTAAAAAAAAATAGAAGTCATTGGGCAGTCAGGCAAAAAGATCAGTCACTTCTCACTGAGAGACTACATTGTCAACAATTTTATACAGCAACATTTCATGACAGAAAACAACGTAGTAAAGTATTTATGAAACTGAGGGGAAAATACAAGCCTATGATGTTTTATTTAAGATAAATGACAGCAAGTATAAAAGCCATGATAAAGTATGATGAAAACTCAAGAGTTTGGATAATTCTGTGCCCATAAACTCTTCCTCAGGCATATTCTAAGAATGGGCTACTCACAACCAAGTTGACTAGAGTGACAATGACTTCATGACTAGAGACGAATATTAAAAGACTATTTACCTAGGGCCTGGAGCAGTGGCTCGGCAGTTACGGTGCTTGCTTGGCATGCGCAAGCACACAGGTTCAAACCCCAGCACCCATGTACACAACTAAATGTCAGAGCAACAAAAGCCATGTGAAAAACTCAATAAAAATTGATTCTCTCTGTCTCTGTATCTCTATCACTGTCCTTCTTTCTTTAAAAAAAAAAAAAAAGAGAGAGAGAGAGAGACTATTTACCTGAAAAACTAAAGCTAAGTGATAGGTATAATAGAGAAAATATGGAATGACCATATATTCTTAGAGTTATCAAAAAAAAAAGTGAAAAATGGAGAAAGTATATGAAAAAATAGATCAAATGTAAAGACTGCCTTATGATTATCAACTGAAAAGACACAGTTCTGTAAATTAAATGCTGGCATAGAATGGGGAAGGGAAAATAGGTTAGTTGCTATTTTCAAAAATGTTTATGGTAGGAACCAAAAGACAACATTCAGGAATAAAGGGATTATGGTGATTATATAAGAATGTTAATCTAAAGTACTCATTAAAGCAAAACTAAATACCAAATAAAATGCTAAGGAGGGATTAATTTAAAATTTTTCAAAGCATTACCTCTAAGTGGGATGAGGAATGGAGTCAAGAAAACAGACAGAAGCTAGACTTCTCTGAACATGCCTTGTTTATATATTTGACAATGGAACAATAAAATTTACATAATTTTAATACTTTTAAAGGCTTGCTCTAAAAAGCTAATGGAAGACAAATGAACTTAACTATGTGTTGAGTTTATAGCATAATTGTCCATAAATTATTTACGTGACTTTGAAATACAACTCTATTACAGATGCTAGGTGAGATATAACCTAATTACAAAAAGAAGAGCAAAAAATTCTTTAAAATTATTAATCACATTTTTGGTGGTATTGTTTTGTTCTGAGTCCATGAAATATGTATCACAAGATAAAGCAAATGGATAATTATATAAGTTTCTTTGAGAACTGAGATTTTTAACATGAGAAAAAAGGAGACATCAGAAAAATGCAGAAGATTGATGCAGGTAAATAAAAGCAGTAATTAAAGTGAATTCAACACAGCTGTATGAATTTACGATGAAATTTATCAAAACAAATAAAAACCCTCTATTAACTGAAGAAAACATAGATATAACAGCCAATCCAATAACAATAAGCAAACTTTAACAGTAAGCACCAAGACTCTTATTGTTAATACTGTTTAATACAAATTCTGGAAAAATGGCTGATTCCAGGTCTGTGCCATAAGATGAGTTTGGTATTTCTTATCATATAGACTATTAAGAAGTTACTGAAGGGTACCTCACATGGGTCAAAAGAAGATATAAATCAACTTAAACAGGCTCCCCCAGGAAAGATGGGACACTTAAACATCATTAGGTTTAATGGTTGTCATGGTAGACACGGTAAATGTACTTAAAATGTGACTGATGATAATCAAAACAGTCACTGGTCATATTTAAAGTATCCTGGGAACTTATCTGTTATTTTTAAAACTATTAAATAAAGGGACAGAATGAAGCAAACTATAAGCATACACAAACGTACCTCAGGACACCTAGTTGATATGGAGAGGAATTTCTTTATAGAATAATCTCCAAAATAAATGAAGTGACAGTAGATAGAACTTTAATGTTCTAACCCCATAAATAAATAAATAATGGATCTACTCAATAATTAATCATAAATAATAATCCATCAGATATTATGTGTTTCCTAAGACAGGTATATCACGTTGTCTGAAGTATTCTTGTCAAAAATGTAAAGCTAGGGACTGGAGCAATGGCTCAGTGGCTGTGGCATTTGCCTGGCATGTGCAAGGATATGGATGTAAACCACAGCACCACGTACACAACAAAGTGTCAGAGCAATGAAAGCCACATGAAAAACTCAATAAAATTGATTCTCTCTTTCTCTCTTTCTCACTTTCAGTCTCTATTTAAAAAAAAATGTAAAGCTAAATCTGACCTATTCTCTAGACTGTACTACAAATTTACAGAAAAGAGAGAGGACAATAGAATCTGCTAATTAACCCAGGAGTACAGTTAGCAAAATCCAATTATGGGAAATTACACAGGATAAGTTACTTAATTCTTCAGCAAAGAAACTGTAAGAACAAACTCAGAAATGGAGAGAAAAAACGTATAGCAGAAGAGACTTTGCAATTCTAGCAACCAACTGTAATGTGTGAAATTTCTTTGAACACTGATTTGAACAAGTACATTGTTTAAAACTCCTGATATACCCAGAGACCTTGAACATTTCTTGCATTATCTTGAGCTCTTAGGAAATTATTATTTATTCTTAAATATAATCATAGGTTAGTGGTTCTGTGTTTTAAATCATCCCTATTTCACAAAAGTACATGCTGAACCATTTAAAGATAAAATGATATAACATTAAACAGAGTGGAGTAAGGAGAATGGGTAGGGTTAACATAAAACAAGATGGTACATGAGTTGATAACTGGTGAATTGAGTGATGGGTACAAAATGTTTATCATCTTATCCTTTACACTTTCATACATATTTAAATTTTTATATTTTAAGAATATGAAAGAAACAACAAAAAGAATACATTAGTTTGGGGGATGGTAGGACTATCTACCATATTAAAATAAAATGGATGTTTTATTTTTCAAGTGGTATTATAGTATCTCAGTAAAAACAGTTTGAATCTTTAAAAAGATTAAACACAATGGCCCTAGGTTTAGCTATGGAAAATAAGAAATAGAGATTCTTAGATCTCTAACTGGTAATTGGCCTATTATATTTTGTTTGGGATTTTTTTTCCTGGTCATTTAAAACAAAGCACTTTCTTTAAGACATAGGGAAATAAAACTAACTAGAAAGCTCAGGGTTTATAATTTTAACAAACACCTTTTATGCAAGGAAGCAAATTTCTTAAGCATTGTCTATTTTCTCTTCAAAAGCATAAAGAGTCTCATGTAACATACTTCATTAACAAGAAAATGGATTTTTATTTGTAATTTGCTTTTACCCCCTTCATTGTATTGCCTTATAGTTCTTTCCTTTTAAAAACCATAAAAGCATTAAAGAACAGACTTTTAAATAATTCAAGATTTCAACAACACTGAACGAAAATTAAAATATATCAGGTATATATAGTAACAAATTAAATTAATTTAAAAGCAAGAAAAATAATCATAAATACAGTAGGCCCTTTATTTTATGCATTTCTAGAAGATTTATTCCACAATTACCAAAAATTGAATAAACACTCATTTGTGAGTTTATTACACTGTTTTGAGGAGTCATTAACTTAGCTTGGTACAGCAATGTGTTATGATCTGACTGAAGCAGTGAGCATAGCACTTGATGGAAATAAAAGTATCATTATGCTCTCCAGGAGCTATTTATTTCTAATGGAAACAAGATTAAGAAGAATATACATGCAATAGAGAAGACAGTAAATGATAGGCAACTACCTAATTTAAATATACCATTTCTAAGAGAGAATGTTACTCAGGATCCAAGAAACAGCTCATACAAGGGAGCAAAAGTTTTTGGCTATATCACATTAAACTAAATGTGGGGGAGAAAGATTATTCATAATGGTGTACTGATCATATGGATAACACCCAGGTTCCTCTCTAATCCCTAGTCACACTATCTTGTCAAGTTTTCTTTTGTGATGGAAACTTTCGAAGGACCTAAGAGCATTGAGTATCAATTCCATGATCAATATATGCAAGAATAGGTGCCTCCCTGGAGGCATATAAAAACTTAAACAAGTTTGGATTATACCTTCAATTTATGTATAGGGAAGAGTGTGTAGAAGTAGATGCACAATCTATTGGACTCCTCAGGAACAAGAAGATATTGTTCTCCCAGAAGCTGAGATTGCTCCCTCTGTGGTCAGAGTGGTCCCCGTTGAAAAAAGCCACCTAATCCACCCCCATGGCCTATAGCCAGGACAGCCCTCATCCAAACACTGATCAGCATGGGGCTAAAGTTTTCTGGCCACATAAATCAATTGAGAGACTGTTGGACTTCAGAGCTCCCTGTGAGTTAGCACAGACCTCCAATAAGACCTTGTTAACAATAATATCTCTGTCTGCCCATTACTATCTTCTTTCTGTTTTTCACTTTATTGGGTATGATCCCAAAAGGATTCTCTAATAAATTTCCTGAATCCCAATCTCAGAATCAGAGTTACTTCTCAGGAATTTGTGATAATGGGCCTCAAAAACTTGAAGGGAGAAAGGACAAAACGTATGTTACCAAGAAAATTCTATAAGACTTAGAGGATATTGGAGTTCATAGGTGAGAAACTCTCAACACTACATAGCTTCCAGGTTCTGATCATACAAACATCAAGGAAGAACTTCAATTCCCAAGGAGGTGCAGCCCAGACAAATATATGACTGTATATTACAAACCAGTATATTATGATACTCTCTTAGGTTGGGAAGCTTTCAAGGTTTAGTAACTAAATATAGAGCAATGAAATTGTATAACATCACAATTGCCCGATCAAAGTATTTTTACTATTTTATAAGACCTCACTTATAGTACTATTGTTATTGAAATTAGCATCTATTACGTACAAATACATGTTGGATTTGCTTATGAGGCAGGGAAATCTGCAAACTACTTAGCATAATTGCATCTTTTTCCCTACTGGACTCCAAGCTCCTTGAGGGCCTACTGTGTCCACCACCACATTCCCCAAGACTAGCAGAGAACCTAGAACTCAGTGCCCACATAACATGTACTGAATGAATGAAGAGTACAACAAGGAACACTGAGGCCCAGTGATAAGTGTTATCATCACTATCATTTTATAGATGATAGACCTGACATTTAGGTCAAGGTGACATTACCAGGGAGTGACAACAATCTGAAACAACACTGTCATATTTCAAAGCCTGAAGGCTCATCTGCTCTGCCTCTGCTTCACTTATTGGTTTGTTGGCCAAATTGACAGTTAGGGGGTTCCTAATACAGAAGGAAAATAAAAATTCTTGTTTGAGATACTCCTCTTACTCCCACATTCTTGAGGGCTTTTCTCCAACTCCACGTCTTTTCAGAATTCTTATATATAGATCTTTTTGCTTCTTCTGAACACCAGCAATCTTTAATGTACATTTTAAAAAGTCACCTCTGTTTCTGCTCTAGAGTTTATTCTTGCCATGTGTTTGGGATCCTCTAAACTCCCCAACAGCATTGTAAACTCCTGCGGGAAAGGAACCACACCATTTTCCCTGTTTGTAGAACAATGTGTAGCACAAAGATAAGCATACAAGTTATGTTGTCTACAACTATGTAGGTAGCTCTGTGATCACTGGAGTGACAAGTTAATGATATGAATACAATCATCCCTTAGCATTTCAGAAGGATTGGTTCAGAACCCCAGTGGATATGAAATCCAAGGTGCTCAAGTCCTTTATGTACAATGGTGTACTATTTGTATATAACCCACACACATCATCCCATATGTTTTAGATCATCTCTGGATCATTTATAATACCAAACAATGCAAATTCTATGTAAATAATTATTGTACTATACTGCTTGGGAAATAATAAGACTAAAAGTCTATACATATTCAATACAGATGCAATTTTCTCCTAATATTTTTGATCCACAGCTGAATCTGCAGACGCAGAACCCAGGGATGTTAAGTTCCTCTCAAGTGAGAAAACTGTTCCAAAGCCACACTTTGAAACTACAGGCTTCCCCAAAGATCCCAATAGCAAAGAAATAAATGTATTTAAAAATAGACAATAAAGTTAAATAGACTTTTTCTCAAATGATGACATACAAACAGCCAATTATTATATGAAAAAATATTTCACATCATTAATCATCAGGACAATGCAAATCAAAACTACAATAAGAACAGACATGGTGATATGTGCCTTTAATCCCAGCAACTTGGGAGGTGGAGGCAGAGACATCACAAGTTAGAGATCAGCCTCAGCAAATTAGCAAAAGCCTCAGTAACTTAGTGAGACCTCATCTCAAAATAAAAATAAATAAATAAAAAGTGCTTGGGATGCAGCTCAGTGGTGAAGTGCCCCTGGATTCAATCCCCACCACCAAAAAAAAAAAAAAAAATTATATGTATATATGTGTATATATATATGTATATATACATATATATATACATATATATATATAATTTCAGTAAGAATGGCTATTGTCAAAAAGACAAAAGATAGCAAGCACTGGTGAAGATGTGGAAAAAAGAGAATTTCTAAACATTGTGGATGGGACTGTGAATTTGTACAGTTGTTACAGAAATCAGTGTGAAATTTCTGTAACAGGGGTCCCCTTTATGTTTTGCATATAAATCTTGCTGTTGAACCACTAGTGGCTTATTTTAAAACTGACATGTTTTTCTTATTCCTCTCATTCTCCACCTAACAGATGGGGAAACAAGATTAACATTTTCCCCATCCCAGGTCAAGTTATCATGTCCGTCACTCACCACAAGAATAAAGAAAACCCAGACCTGGGAACTGGTGCTAGAGAGTCTGAGTAACATCTCTCTCAAGACCACAAGCTGGACATTAATTATGTCTAGTGATAATCATACCTGAAGTCAAGTCCTTGAATATCCCTTTAGAAGTCCTTTTTTTCCCCTTGTAAAGGGAACGCTGTTCTTTTAGGACCTTAATACACTACCCTCTTCTTTGCTACTAAATTAACAAAATTTCTTTTTCCTTTTTCTCAAAAATCTTGTCTTTATTATTCATATTGGCATGAGGTACAAGGACCAAACTTTCACTACCAAATCCAGAAAGAACAGAACTATCATATGACCCAGTAATATCACTAATGGGTCTATATCCAAAGGAAAAGAAATCAGTATGTAAGAGACATCCATTATCCCATGTTCTCTGTTGCCCTGTTCACACTCAGAAAGATCAAAGTGTCCACCAACCCATGAACAGATAAGATGTGGCACACATAAACAATGAAATATTGTTCAACCACAAAAACAATGAACTCCTGTCATTTGTAAAAACATAGATATAAAAGGAGATCATTCTGTTAAATGAAATAAGCCAGGTACAGAAAGAAAAGTACCGCACAATCTCACTCATACATGGAATATAAGAAGGATTATCTCACAGAAGTTGAGAGTGGAATGGTGGTTACCAGAGGCTGGAAAGGGTAACAGGGAGGAAGGGTTGGGGAAATGTTGATCAGTGGGTATCAAGCTACAGTTAAATAGGAGCAAGATGTCCTGGTCTGCTCTTTCACTATGATGTGATTACAGATCACAGTTATATAAAGTGTATTTCAAAAAGGTAGGAGAAAAGCAAGGAGTCTGAATGCTTTTACCATAAAGAAATGATAAACATTTGAGGAGATAGGTATTTTAACATGAATTACATGTTACACTATGTAAACATGTATTGAACCAATACATACACCCCATTAATATGTACAACTTTTTAATATGTCCAATTTTTAAATTTTTATGTATTAGTTAAAAATAAATTTAATTAACAATTATAGAATGTCCTTAAGTATTTTAAGCATTTGGGGGCATAAATGTTAATTATCATTATATCTTCTTGATGGACTGTCTCTTTTAGTATGATAAAGTGACCCTCTTTGTCCTTTCTGACTAGTTTTAGTTGGAAATTGATTTTGTCAGAAATTAGAATCGCCAAACCAGCTTGCTTTTTTGGGCCATAGGCCTGGTAGACATTTTGCCATCCTTTCACTTTCAGCCTGTGTCTATTTTTGAGTGACAAATGTGTCTCTAGCTGGCAACATATTGTTGGATTTTGTTTTTTGATCCAATGGGCCAGTCTGTGTCTTTTAATTGGGGCATTGAGTCCATTCACATTCAAAGTTAGAATAGATATGGGAGGCTGAGTCTCACACTTTGTAACAATCATAGAGTTTTGAGTCATCTTGGAAGTCAATTTGTGTATACTATGATTATTGACTCATCCTTGCTTAAGGATTTAGGGTATCATTGGCATTTTCTTCTGAATGGAGAACATCCTTGAGAATATTCTGTAGTGCAGGATTTGTGTTCATGTATCTTGCTAGCTTGAGTTTATCATTGAAGTATTTAATATCCCCATCACATTTGAAGCTGAGTTTTGAAGGGTATATTATCTTTGGGTGGAAGTTGTTATTTTTCAATACTTGAAAGATATTGTTCCAAGCTCTTCTGGCCTTCATTGTTTGCTCTGAAAAATCCATAGTGATCTGAATTGATTTGCCTCTGAATATGATTTGGGGCTTTTCTCTAGCTGCTTTTAGAATTCTCTAATTTCTCTGTTATTCATTTTGTATATGACATGTCTTGGTGAGTTTCTCACTTGATTAGGCCTATTTGGTGTTCTATAAGCATCTTGGATGTGATATTCCAGATCAATTGTAAGATGAGGGAAGTTCTCGTTTATAATTTTGCTTAGAAGGTTCTTGTTGCCTCTTTTGTTGCTGTTTGGTTTTCCTCCAGGCCAATTATTCTCAGATTATTACGCCTCATCTCATCAAATATTATTTGGAAGTTCTGATTATGTAATATAAGTTGCTTCTCTTGTTTATCTTCTTTGAGTTCAAAAATGTTTAGCCAATCTTCATTTTCTGATTTTCATTCTTCAAGGACTGAAGTTCTATTTTCAGTAGAGTATACTCTGGTGTTGGTATCATCCAGTGAAGATTTGATTTGGTTAACCGAGTTTTTCAATCCTGATAGCTCTGCTACATCTCTTTTCAGAATGTCTATTTCTTTGTATAGCTAATCTTTCATCTCATGGAATTGCTCCCTTATTTCCCTGTAAAATTTGTCTCTCATCTCTTGAAATTGTTCTCTGATCTCTTTCCTTATTTCATCTCTCAACTCTTTGATTGAATTACTAATCATAATGTTGATACAAAGTCTTTGGTTTTCATCTAGGGCCCCAGCTATGGGATCCTTGGGTGGAGAGCTGTGGGATTGAGGGGGAGAGTTATTTCCCCTTCTCCTCATTTTCAGAATCAGAGAGTGTATCTTGTAGTTCAACCTTGTTACTCTTGGCAGAGTAATTGAAACTTCTTATGGCTTTGCTTCATTGTGATGGGGAGCTATTTGGTCAAGACAGACCTAAAGATGCAAGACCAGTCTGCAAGAGCTTGAGAGGCTATAGGTGCAGATACTAGTCCATTTCAACTAAAATAAATGTGCTGGTGACTAGGTGACTAGCACCAATAGTAGCAGTTTTCTTTGAGAGTGCTCTCACAATATATTATGGTAGCAAGCAAATACCCATTTTGAAGAGTGTGTGTTTCTTCAGATAGCAGGGTCTCAGAGTACAGGGGAGGAAGAGGTTAGTCTTTTGTCGAACCTTCTCCTCCCCCGGCTCCACCAGCAGCAATTGGAGGTGGAGAGGGAGATCCCAGCACCACACAGCCCCTTTGGGAGATGGCCAATACTCATGGCAGTAGATTCTGGTTTTCTGACCATGGGGGCTGAGATCCCAAGACCGTTTTTTTTTAA
>PVKS010003575.1:0-19156 GCA_004027875.1 Aplodontia rufa
GTTTTATTTTGTTTTGAGAGACAGAGGAATAGTGAGAGAGAGAGAAAGAGAAAGAGATGATCAATTTTATTTAGTTTTTCATGTGGCTTTCATTGCTCTGACACTTCCACGTGTATGTGGTGCTGGGGTTCAAAGCCGTGTCCTCGCATATGCCAGACAAGCAACATAACCGCCCAGCCACCACCCCAGCCCCAGCACTCATTTTTTTTATTATCTTTTTGTGGTGAATGTGACGTATTTTTAACTAAGCACTGCTTTAACAACAAAGTAAGGTTGTGTCCTATCTTCAAAAGGAAATATATAATATGCACATGTTTGTGTACATGTTTCCTTGCTGTTGCAATTGATTATCAGCCTGTAATCCCAGTGACCCGAGAGGCTGACGCAGGAGGATCACAAGTTCAACCAGCCTGCGCAACTTAGTGAGACCCTGTCTCAAAATAAAAAATAAAAAGGGTTGGGGATGTGGCTCAGTGGTTAAGCATGCCCGGATGCAATCCCCAGGACAAAAAAACAAAAAACAAAAAACAAAACAATTATCATCTATCTTCATATTCACTTCCTTACACTTATCCATCTCTATTTTATACCCCAACCTATTTTTTTTCAGTTTTATTAAGCTGAAATTGACAAACTATCTATGTTCAAGTTGTACAACGTGAGAGTTATGCATCCCCTCACGTTTGTGTGTGTGTGCGTGCGCGTGCGTGCGTGTGTGTGTGTGTGTGTGACGAATACTCAAGACCAACTCTTTTAGCAAATTCAAGTTTACAGTGCATTATTATTAAGCGTGGTCCTTGGTGTGCATTCAATCTGCGAAACTGATTCATCTTACAACTGCCAGTTTGTACCCTCTAACCTATGTCTCCCCGTTTCCTCTGCTCCCAAACCCGGGTAACCCCCATTCTACTCTCTGTTTCAATGAGTTGACATTTTTAGATTCCAGAAGTGTTGTGGGCAGTCTTTTTAGAAGCTGCTCTCGGGTGCGGGTAGTGGTATCTCTCTGTGGTTCTGGGGTGCATTTCTCTGTAACTAAAGATAGTGAGTGTCTTTTCATGGTGCCTTGGGTCGTTTGCATCTCCTTTTACAGACACGTTTGTGCTTTGAGTTCTCAGGATGTGTAATGCTGTGCCATTTTCCTCATTAAGGAGCAGTAAGTGTTCTTTATGCGACCCAGGTAGAAGTGCTTTGTCAGATTCATTTATTACAAATATTTTCTCCTGGCAGGGAGCCTGACAGTTTATTTTCTCCATAATGCAGTTTTAGTTCATGTTTGTAAAAGTTTTATTTAGTTGCCAAAATACCCTTATTTTTCAGTTCTCCATTACAACTTCATAGATGTATACTTCACTCCAATAAGGTGCATATATGAGTTGTTGTTTTTTTAAGAGAGAGGGATAGAGAGAGAGAGAGGGAATCAATTTTATTTAGGTTTTCATGAGGCTTTTGTTGCTCAGACACATCGTTGTGTACGTGGTGCTGGGGTTTGAACCTAAATCCCTGCGCATTCCAAGCCAATGTTGTTACCGCAGAGCCACCGCTCCAGCCCCCATGCATGAGTTTTAACAGAAGGACACTGTTGAAACCATCACGACAAATCAAGATGGTAAACATGTCCACCAGTGCCCAGAAGAACAGTGAAGTTCTTATGAAGCACAGAAGTTTTTCAATTTTGATGAAGTCCTGTTTATCAGATTTTTCTTTTATGGTGATTTTTATGTTCATGTTACACGATCTTTGCCTAGGAGAGCGAAATTTGTCTCTTATGTTTCCTTTTAGAAATTTTGTATTTGGGGACTTTACATGTAGGCCGAAGGACCATCTTAAATTGATTTTTGTAATAGAGAGGTAGGATTGAATGTTTATTTTTTCCTATATGAATATCCAGTTATTCAAGCACTGTTGAAAACGCTGTCCCCCATGATTATGCTCCCCTGTGATTTTTTTGTCAAAACTTGACCGTGTATGTGTGAATCTGTTTTTGGACTCTCCATTCTATTCCACCGATGTTCATGTTTATGATGACTTAGGTCAGTCCCACACTGTGTTAACTATAGCTTCATAGTAAATCTTAAAATCTAAGAGGATAAACCTCCAACTTTTCTTTTTCAACATTATTATAGTTCTTGTAGGAAATTATAGAATTTAGGTTTGGAGTATAGCTCAGTATTGACCACCTGCCTAGCATGTGTGAGGACTTAGTTTCATCCCCACCACCAATTAGAGTTAGATTAAATGATTTCTTTTTAAAAATATGGAATTTGGGCTGGAGCGGTGGCTCAGCGGTTATGGCGCTTGCCTTGCATGCGTGAGTATGAGAGTTCAAACCCCAGCACCACGTACATAACAAGGTCTCAGAGCAAGGAAGGCCACATGAAAAACTAAATAAAGTTGATTCTCTCTTTCTCTATCTCTCTCTCTCACTGTCCCTCTCTCTTTAAAAAAAAATATGGAATTTGGCTTGGGCTTGTGTTGACTCTGTAGATTAATTTGGGAAGAACTGACATTTTAATATTCCATAAACATGGTATATCTCTTTGATTCAAGCTTTCTTATTAACCTATTTAAATATTTTATTCTCTCAATAATGGTTGTGGGTTTTAGTGAAGGGGTCTTGCATGCCTGTCATTAAATTTATTCTTTTTTTAAGAGAAAGAGATAGGGAAAAAGAGAGAGAGAGAGAGAGACAGAATCAATTGTATTTACTTTTTCATGTGGCTTTCGTTGTGTCCGTGGTGCTGGGTTTCGAACCCGTGTACTTGCACATGCCAGGCAAGTGCAGTAACTGCTGAGTCACTGCTCCAGTCCCTAAATTTATTATTATTGTATGGTTTTGATGCTATTTTAAATTGTATTATTTAAAGGTCACCATTTCCTGCTAGTTTTAATTATCTTCTGCATCACTGTGACCAAATACCCGCTAGAATAACTTTGAAGATGAAATTTATTTTGGGGCTCACAGTTTCAGAGGACTCAGCCCAAAACAGCCAAATTGATTGCTTTGTGCCCAAGATGAGGCAGCGTGTCTGGGGCAAGGGCCCAGGAGAAAAAGCTATTCAGCTGATGGTGGGGTCAGGAAGCAGGGTAAGAGGGAAGGGGCCCCAGAGAGGATGCACCCTTCCATGGCACATCCCCAGGAACCCACCTCCTCCAGTCATACCCCACCTGCCTGCAGTTACCACCCAGCCAGTCCATTCAAACCAGGATGGACCGATTAGTCACATCTCGCACAATCTGATCATTCTACCTCTGAATATCCCTGCATCGACAGGAGCTTTTGGGAGACTCCTCATATCCAAACCATAACATTCTGTCCCTGGTCCCCAAAAGCTCATGTCCACCTCACAGTGCAAAATGCATTTAGTTCATATCCAAGAATCCCATAGTCTTAACAGTTTTAGCACTACCCAAAAGTCCAAGTCAAAGGCTCATCTGAGACACAAGGCAAACTTTTTTTTGTAAGCCTCTGTAAAAATCAAAAGCAAGTTACATTTCCAATATGCATTAGCACAGAGTGAGCATCCCCATTCCAAAAAGAAGGAACAGAGCCACAGAAAGAAAAGATGGGGGCAAAAAAGACTGATACCCCGTCAGGAAAACGGGTTCCCTAGCCCCACAGATGGCACCTAGAACACACAGCTGCAAGATGCTACTTCCAACAGGCTTTGGCAGCTCCACCCCTTCGCCCTTGCTGGTTGGAGCACATCTGGGCTTTAAGCCTGGCTCGCTCAGCCAGCAGCTTTTCTTGGCAGACTGTTCACAGCACTGGCATCTCTTAATTCCTGGGCTCTACATTCCGACTTCGGCTTCACCTTCACAGATTCGTGCATTGTCCTTAGGGGTGCCGAACCTACTGCCCGCTGCCTGGATTCCCAGGCCTTTCTTTGAAACCTTGGTGGAAGCCTCCACCATCCCCCTAACTCCAGGAGCCTGCATGCCTAGAAAAAAAGCACCACATGAATGATGCCAAAGTCTGCCGCCAGCTCATGCACGCCCCGGGGCCCCTGGAATCTTGACTGCAGTGACCTCTGAGTACCTGGGTGGCTCAGCACCCTGAAACAACTTCCTAGGCCCCTCTGTGCAAGCAGCATGGTCCCATATTGTCTTCTCAAAGGAATTTTTACTTTTATATCCTTGAGCCTTTGTTGGGTGTAATCATGCCAATTCCTGAGATGCCCCTTAAGCTATCTTTCCTGTTGGTTCTATATAAAGTACTTAACATCTCTTTAGTGGCTGTAATCTCTTTAACAACCACAGCTTTGGTGGCCCCAGTTTTACATGCACTCATCTCACCAAACTTTAGGTTTAAAAAATCCTTCAGCTCAATTTTCTCCTCCTAATTCTCACAGTAATTCTGGCTAAAAGTTGCCTGGAATACCCATGCCATGACTTGAATGTTGTGCTGCCTTGAAATTTCCTCTGCCAGATTAGTCCAACACCTTTCAATTTATCCTCTCGCAAAGTCTCAGGACATGGAAAAAAATGTAGCCAAGTTCTTTGCCAGAATAGAAAACAAGTGATCTCTAGTCCACTTCCCAACAGAGTCATCATTTCCCTCATAAACCTCATGAGCAGAATCTATATTCCTGTCATTCCTACATTCTGATTTTTTTGAGCTTCAACCAGAATCTCCCATTAAACTGCATGTATAGCATTCTAAAACCTTTCTAGATTTCATCTCTAAACTTTTCAAAACTCCTCCCACCAACCAGCTCCAAAATCTTCTGAACCACATGGTCAGGTTAGTTAGAGCAGCACCCCACTTGTGGTACCAATTTCTCTTTTAGTTATCATTTGCATTGCTGTAACCAAAATACACAACAATAACAACTTAGAGAAGGAAACACTTATTTGGGACTCATGATTTTGGAGGTCTCAGCCCACAGAGAGTCAACACCATTGCTCTGGGCTCAAGTTGAGGCAGCACACTGTGTAGGGAAGGGCACAGTGAAGGAAAGCTGCTCAGCTCAAGGTGATATCAGGAAGCAGAGAAAGAGAGAAGGGGCTGCAGGGAAGATGCACCTTTCTAGGGCACACCCCAGTGACACACCTGCTCCACCCAGAACCCACCCACCTAGAGTTACCACTTACTCAATCCATTCCAAGTAGCAGACAGTAATATAAGGTTACAGCTACCCTGATCATTTTGCCTCTGAATATTCCTGCCTTGACAAGAGCTTTGGGAAGACCCCTCATATCCAAACCACAACATTGCTGGTATAGAGAAACATAATTGATTTTCGTTTATAGACCTGGTACCCTGGGCCCTTGCTAAATTTATTATTAATTCAACTATACTCTTTCGGATTTCTTAGGAATTTTTCAATGAGGATCATCATATCTGTGCAAATGCAGACAGTTTTACTTCTTCATTTCCAATGTCTATTCTCTTTCTTTCTACTTTTTGGGTAGAACCTCCAACACGATATTGAAAAGAAGCGGTGAAGTTGGACATTCTTGATTAATTACTCTTTGTGGAAATTATTCAATATTTTACCATGACAAATCATGCTCATTACAAGTTTTTCATCGATGCTTTTTATAAATATGAGTTCCTTCAACTCCAAGCTTGCTTAGAGTTTTTTTTTAAGAATGATTAGTGGTTTTTATCTTTGCAAGTACTTTTTTGAATACCTTAAAATCATGGTTTTTCTCTCTTGCCTCAACGTATTCAATTGTATTGATTGATTTTTATGTGGGAATCCTTTAATCTTTTAGAAAACACCCACTTTGTGATACATTATTGTTTTTACATTGCTAGCTTTGATTTATTAATGTTCTGTTAAGGATTTTTCTATGTTTTATCTATCTATGCTTTATTATATTCTGTAAACCTTTCATACTCTCTTTTCAGGTCTTGGTGTCAGAGTTGTGCTAGCTTCATATTTGGATAAGGAAATTTTTCTCCTCTTTTATTTTCTGAAAGAGTTTGCTTAAGACTGTTATTATTTCTCTCCTATGTGTTGGATAGAATCCACAAGTGAAACATCTGGACCTGAGATTGTCTTTATGAGGTTATTATTATTGTCACTTTAATATTTACAGGACTATTTCTATTTTCTATTTCCCCATGAGTCAGTTCTGGAAAGTTGTGTTTTTAACCCTCTAGCAGCTCCTCCCTGGAAAATCTCGTATAGCCTGATTCTGCAAGTGCAACCCTGCCCTTGGCTAAGGACCTGCAGGAAACTCTCACACTGACATTACCCGCACCACACTCAGACCCTCAGCACCTCCTTCTTTTCTTGTTCCCTAGCCCTATAGATTCCAACCTCTTTAGCAGTCCTAAACTCTCAGTCTCTCCCTCCACAGCTCAGGGGACTGCCATGCTCTGTTGGGGCTTCGGTTTCCTATACCACAATCAGCCAGAGCAATCAGAGGTTGTACCCCCATGAGTTTCTCTTCTCAGAAAACACAGTCCGTGCCCAATGCCAGAAATCATTTGTTTCATTTATTTTTTCCTGCTTTGTAATTATTTACAGAGAGATTACTCTGATACTAGGTACTCTATAACAGTCGTAAGCATAAATCACCTCATGTTTTTTTAAAGGTTTTTTTTTTTAAGAGAGAGGGACAGTGAGAGAGACAGAGAAAGAGAGAAACAACTTTATTTAGTTTTCACATGGCCTTAGTTGCTCCAACACTTAGTTGTGTACGTGGTGCTGAGGTTTGAACCCAGGTCCTCGTGCTTGCCAGGCAAGCATTGAAACTGCTGAGCCACCACTCCAGCCCCACCTCTTATGTTTTTAAAGATGGTATTAGCAAAAGTTTTTAGATTGTGTGGTCCCTCGTGGCCTGGTTCATCTACCCTGCCCTTCTCCAATCTTACCCAGTACTGCCATGGTGCAGGTGCTTTGCTCCTGAACAAACTGCCCTGCTTAGTTGAATTCTTTTTGCTGCATAAACCCATGCAAACAGGTGTGCTTGGTCCTCAGGGTTCTTGAGTCTGAGTCTCCAGCCTACGCTCTCTTGCTTTTTTTTGCTTTTTAGTTGTTGTTGTTATTTGTTTTATTTTGTTTTATTTTATTTTATTTTTTTGTTTTGCCCCAAAGCCCCAAATGTCGTCTTGCTTCCTCCTAGCTGATTCGTGCTTTCTTCACAACGTGAAGGACCCTTCTCAAGGTCCCTTCAGACCTGCACAGTGGATCATGTCCCGCTTTCTCTCTAGGCTTGTTCTCATCCCCAAATGAGCACAGCACATTTGAACTGTCATCCTTTCTTGTCCCACCTCCATTTGTGGGAAGTAACTATTGCTTCTTTGTCACCAGATGGGAAAATAGCCACCTAGAGAGTCCTTAAGGAGCACTTGCGGAATGACTCACGCACTGACGCCACTAATGGGCACTTTACCCAAGGTGCATTTCTAAGTGTTTTCTTATCTGAAATAATAAGCATTATTAACCTTATTGTGCTAGACTGTGGACAAGCCCAGCTCCTGCCCTTCAACCTCAGAGTCAGCATCTTTAAGAAGTGGTTGTATGGGGCAGTGGTGTTACCCCATAGGCCTACGTCATAGCAGCCTGGAGTGAGGCACTGTGACTTTCCACATTTATATGCTTTGATCTCTTGATCCATTGTCTCTACAGATCACCCAAGAATCAGGTCACAGTGATGCTTCTGCTGGGTCCCAAGCCTCGGGTTCCATGGCAGTCACACACTGCATCCTCCTGGCTCTAAGCCTTTCATGATGGCTGGATTCCCTCGCTGGGGAAGAGACGTCAGGCACCAGAGCATTAGGCTTTCATTTTCTCCGGACTCCATCTGTTTTTATTCTATTTTAGTGGGTCTTATTTTTTCCCTAATCTTCATCGGAGAGGATAGGATTTCTTTCATGAGTGAACTACTTTCTCCTTTATGTAAGCGTTTTACAAAGGACTGGAATATCTTGTATCTCAGAACAACTTTAAATAGGACATTCTGAAAAGAATAATCTGACACTAAAACTGTCTTAGCATTGTGACTCAGCCTGTCGAGAGAGCTTGACTCTAGAGCTCCAGCGTTGGGTTCTTATCCCTCCTAAGAAACTTTTTTTAAAAACTGTGGCAGAACGTGCGTGACATAGAGTTTATCTTATTAACCGTTTTCAAGTGTACAGTGAAGTGGCATTGAGGACATACACATTGTCACGCAACCATCTCTACCATACATCCACCTTGACAACTGAAACTCTGTACCCATTCATCAATAACTCTCCATGTCCCCTCTCCCCAAGCCCCTGGCAGCCACCATTCTATTTTCTACCTCTATGAATTTGATTCCAGGACATCATATCAGTGAAATCACATAGCATATTTGTTCTTTTGTAACTGCATTCATTCATGTTGTAGCACGTGTCAGAAATCCCTCCCTTTTCAAGGCTGAATGATATTCCACTATGTGTATGACACATTTTATTTGTCCATTCCTCCATCAATGGACACTTGTGGCACCTTGACTTTTTGTAACTACTATAACTCATGTTGCTGTGAGCATGGGTTTATAGGTATCTCTGAGTCCTTGCTTCCGGTTCTTTGGGGTATATACCCAGAAGTGACAGTGGTATAGAACAAGTGACTGGTATAGAACAGTATTTCCCACAGCAAAACATTCTCGCCAACAGCATCTAAGGATTTCATTTCTCCGTATCATCAACACTTGTTATTGTCTAATTTTTTGATGGTAGCTATCCTGATGGATATGAGACTTAATACCAACTTATCCTGCTGGTACTCTTCTTCCAAGGACCATAGTGCCTTCCTTCTTTTCAAATGCACCAGTGGTGTGAACACAGCCATTGGAGAAGGAAGCTAGCAAATAAGTACTGTGAGCTAAATTTCATGGAAATCAAAAGTAAATTCATTTTCAAAAGAAAGTTCAATTTTTAAACTATATATTTAAAAAAACAATCATAATTTTGGTTATTGGTTTATATTTTGGAATGGTTAATTCACTGCAGAATATTTTTTCCTTATGAGTTGGCTAAAATTCACCTGTAGAAATTTAGAACCTGTTGGGAGAATTGTTTGAAGATCATCTAATTTCTTTCTTGACATCTGGTATATTCATAATTTCATTGACTTTTTTAAAGAGAGACAGGGAAAGGGAGTGAGAGAGAAAGAGAAAATCAATTTGATTTATTTTTTTCCACCTGTTTTTTGTTTTTCTTCCACTTAGTTGTGTATGTGGTGCTAAGATTCAAACCCAGGTCCTTGTGCAAGTGCTCTAACCACTGAGCAACCTCTCCAACCCCTTATGGACACTTCATAATTTTTTTTCTTTTCTAGAATTATTTTATGTTTCAGTGAGTTTGTTGAATGGATCATCATTTAGCTATGTTCGGTCTTCTCATGATGTAAGTGAAAATAGATTTTTCAAAATTGAGAAAGTATACGGAAATCGTTTTTACATTTGTTTAAATATATTATTTGGAAACCCAGAAATCTCCAATTCTCTCATTGGTCCAGCCCACCCCCTTTTCGGAAAAGACCCTAAAGGAAGCAGAAGAGCAAGGAATGAGGGCAAAGTGACAGACATGAAGCAGAGTCATTTCGGCAGACTCTCGGTCAGTGTGCAGGTTGAATGAGACCTGGAGAAGAGCAGGCAAGCAGGAGCCGCTCCCCAGCTCCCTGGGAGTGGTTAGAACCAGAGCAAGTGAGTCTCACCTTCCACCCCAAGGATCCGGACACTCACTTCCAGCAGAAAAGTTGTAGGACGCCAGAGCACTGTCCGGTGGCCAGCATTCAGCTAGCCCAGGCTGCCTGCCCCAGGACATTGCTAAAAGACCAGTCGTCTCCTGCCTGACTGCCCGCTTAGGGAAAAGAAAGAGAGGAGGAAAAGCAGGAGACCAGCATCCCCTGGGACAGCCCCAGAAAACAGGGTCCTTGCATTGTGTGCAGGGTGGTCGAAGGGGTATATGCATAATAAGGGGGAAATAAGAATCCCCTGTACCCCAAATTGTGCATCCATGCTTTAATGCTTCCTACAAGTATGGTATTGTCAGATTGCATGGTCAACGTTATCGTCATAGCTCCGTTGCTTCTAGCCTTCTCAGCTGCCAGATCGCCTCTGCTTCACTCAGAAGCATATTTGAAATAAACATGGATCCACTGTTTAAATGACGCCAGCAAAGGAGCAGAGATACAGGGTTGGAGGGGGCACATCTTTCACCCCTTACATTTCCTTCTTTCCTACATTTCTTATTTATATCTGGCTTAAATGTGATCTATTATGGATGATTTTGCACATAGGTGTCCATTTTCTTGTGAGTTCTGAAGTAGACCTGGGATCTTTGGCAGTGGGTATGGGCCCAATATATCTGGACCTGGCAGGAATGGGCTGCATCTGTGTGGCTACACATGTGGCAGCTGGGTGATTTGGAACTGGGGTGGGGGGAAGCTGGTTGCCATGCCTGGCACATGCCAGAGGCCCTGGACCTGAGGCTCAGATCCACACGCAGAGACTGCTTGGGTTGGCTCTGACAGGGTTCCTTGGACATTAAGATTAAAGACTGGCATGCCTTATTGTGAACTGATGTCATTCTAATTAGAAATTTTGGTCACGTGTTCTCTGGTTACTAAGTGAGAGAAGACCAAAACTAAGACAGAAATCAGCTCCTTATCCTTCTGTATGCCCAAATGGAAAGCTGAAGCTCATTAGCAGATTTTGGTCAACTTGAAATCTACTGCCAATATTTGGTGATTCCCAATATTTACTCACATTTTGCCTTCTTTTTTTTCTAAATTGTAATTATGATGCTCATTTACTCTGTTACTCCTTAGTATTAGGAAGAAAAATTTTGGAATTTCTAAGTAGTTCTTTTTAACCAACAATTTCTTGTTAAGTTTTTAAATTTTTATGTTGAAATCAAATAATTTGTACTTTTAGTTATGATTCTTATTTTGTATAGGAAGTTGAACTCAGAGGTGCTTTACCACTGAGCTACAATCCCAGCCTTTTTTATATTTATTTTGAACAGGGTCTCACTACCCTGAAGAGGTTGGCTTTGAATTTGCAATTCTCCTGCCTCATCCTCCTGAGTTACAGAGGTTATAGGCCTGCACCACCATACCCAGCTGATTCATTTTTATATTTTATGTATTTATGGTTTGTATGTTTTATGAATTGATCCTTAATGGCTAACATAGGTACATGAATGTGTCTTATGGTGATTTTTGCCAAATTTTCTTTGCATTTTTAAAACAGTTTTTCCTATGTATGTTTCGATGCTTTCTTATTCATGTACAAAATGATCATTCTACCTCTATTACCGTGGCTCACTGCTTGTGACCCTGGCTTAAATTCTTTAGCCTTACTTCCCTCTTTAATATAATTAACTTATTTATTCACTTACATTCGTATTTATGTTTCTTTTTTAAAGAAAAGGATGCAAATTCATATCAACTCAGGAAAGAAACACACAGGACGGAGTAACAAACAGGACTTCCACTGTTCCCTCTCCACACTCAGGATGTGTAGAGCAATATTCATGGGATACTGCAAACCAGGAAAACTGACAAGCTGCAAAATCAGAATTTTCACTGGGATTCCATTACGTAAGCCTGATTAATTTCCATATAGTGCATCTCAGTTTCCAGTCTCCAAACCACTCTTTATGCTATTGTTGGCAAAGCCAGATCCCACCCGCCCTAAATCATGTTGTTACCATCTGGCTGTCCCAAAGCCCTCACACAAAGATGTTAAAGAAAACTTCCCAGAAGTGGAGGGCACAGACCTTCTGTGTTAAGTCAGCTTTTCATTGCTGTGACAAAGTACTTGGGACAAGCAACTTAAAAGAGGAAAGATTTATTTTGGCTCATGGCTCCAGAAGTTTGCATCCGTAGTTGGCTAGCTTCATTCTTTCTGGAGTTGTGGTGAGGCAATACATCATGCCGAAGGGCATGGTGCAACAAAGATGCTGACCTCATGGTGGCCATGAAAGAGAAAAAGAGAGAGAGGAGATTAATGGAGTTGTGGACAAAATATGGTCCCCAAAGGCACACTGCTAAGGACACATTCTCTGCAACTAGTTTTGACCTCCAACTATTTCCACCACTTCCCACTAATATTATCAAGTTATTAATCCATCAGTGGATTAATCCACTAATGAGGTCAGAACTTTGATGATCCAATCACTTCCAAATGCCCCACCTCTGAACATTGCTGCATGAGGACCAAGCCCTCAACACATGGGCCTTTGGGGGACATTCTGGATCTGAACCATGACAGTCATTAAGTTTGGGAGGTCACTTTGTTACATAGAAAGAAGGTAAATGATATGTGGTCCTTTATTCAGATACTCTTTTCTATCCTGTAATTATCTTTTAATACTTTATCTTTCATCAGGTGTTCCCCTATATGTCTCATAATTTTGATTATTCCTTGTTTGTGGTAAAAAAATTTAACATGAGATATACCTTCTTAAGTTTCAGTTTCATCAACTATAACACAGAGTTCCACAGCAGATCTCTAAAAACTAATCATCTTGTAAAACTGAAACTTGATACCCTTTGAGTGGCATGTGGTTCCTTCTTTTATAACCCAGGGTAGAATGATTTAGTTTGCTGTTTTACTTATTGGGAGGATTAAATGACATTGTTTGTGTGAAGTGGAGGGTATATGATTAGTACTAGTTATTGCATCCTCTTTGCATGGTGCATGTTTTATCAATGGCTTTTTTTTTATTATACAAGATGCATTATAAATTCTGCATGGCAGAAAATTAATATTGTTGCCTCCTGCTTTTTCTTTCAATCAAATTAAAAATCACTGCCTATATTTTATTTATTTTTATTATGGTAAGAAGCATATAACATAAAACTACCATTTAATCATGTTTAAGTATAAAGTTTATCATCACCAAGTACATTCACAATGTTGTACAACCATCTCCAATTTAATTCCAGAACATTCCCTCACCCCCAGGAAAAGCTCCATACCTATTCATTCACTTTCTGAGTAACTGCTCATTTACTTTTGTCTCTATAGATTTGCCTACGTTGGAAATATTGTAGAACCACTAAGTATGAGATCTTTTGTGACTTCTTTTCCTTAATGTACTGTTTCCAAGCTTCATCCGTGTTGTTGAACATATCAGTGCTTCATTTATTTTTATGGCTAATATTCCATCGTACGGATATGTCACATTTGATTCATCAGTTCATTAACTAATGGAAATTTGCATTTTCTGCTATTTGGTTATTACAAATCATGCTTCTATGAACATCTATTTACAGTTTTGTGTGCATTTCTGCATTCAATACTCTTGAGCAAATTGCAACATCACACAGTCACTTTCTTTAGCTTTTTGAGGAACTGCCAAGCGATTTCCTTTACATATAATGGCTGCATTGTTTTACCTCCCCACCTGCTGGGGATGAGGATTTCAATTTCTCCACATTTTTTCCACCACTTGCTCTTGTCTGCCTTTTTGATTATAGCCTTCCCAGTGAGTATGAAGCAGTATCTCATGATTTTGGTTTCAATGTACCCTACTGGGTAATGATTTTGAGCATTATTATCTTTTGATGTGCTTCATAATCATCTGTGTATCTTTAGAGAACGGCTTTATCAGACACAATGCCTATTTTATTTCTCTTAAAGAGAGAGAAGGACAGTGAGATAGAGAGAGAAAGAGAGAATCAATTTTACTTTAGTTTTTTTTTCATGTGGCTTTCGTTGCTCTGACACTTCATTGTGTGTGTGGTGCTGGGGTTTGAACCCACAACCTCACGCATGCCAGGTAAGTGCAATAACTGCTGAGCTACCACTCCAGCCCACATCGCCTATTTTATAATTGGTTTTTTATTTGATTGAGTTGTAAGTGTTCTTTAAATATTTTTACTAGTCTCTTACCAAATGTCACAAATATTTTCTTCCATTCTACGTGTCATCTTGTTGTTTTCTTCATACTGTCTTTTGAAATAATTTATTGTGATAAAGTCTAATTTATCTATTGTTTGTCTTGTTGCTCTGTCTTCTTGGTAGCATATCCAAGAAGCCATTGCTTATTTCAAAGTCATAAAGATTTATGCCTGTGCTTGCTTCTAAGAGTTTTAAAATTTTATCTCTTACTTTCAGATCTTTGTTCCATTTTGAGTTAATTTATATGGTATGAGGTAAGTTTTCAACTTTATTTTCTTGCATAAGAAAATCCAGCTTTCACAGTACTATTTGTTGAAAAGACTATTCCACTACATTGTCTTGGAGCTCTTGTCAAAAATTAATTGGCCATAAAAATAAAGAATTATTTCTGGGCTTTTTTTTCTGTTCCGTATTATAAGCTTATTCCAGTACTAATTAGTCTTTTTTTTTTTTTTGAGAGAGAGGGACAATGAGAGAGAAAGAGAGAAAATAAATTTTTATTTAATTTTTCATGTGGCCTTCATTGCTCTGACACTTCATTGTGCATGTGGTGCTGGAGTTTGAACTCACATCCTCACACATGGCCAGGCAAGTGCTCTAACCACCAAGCTACTGCTCCAGCCTCTAAATAGTCTTAATGTCTATAGCTTTGAAATAATTTTAAAAATCAGGACATATATGTGTTATGGTATTGTCCTTTTTTAATATTGTTCTAGCCATTGTTTTTGCAATTCTGTATGAAATTTAGGAGCAGCTTCTGTATTTCTTTTTTCTTTATTGCAGTATTCATACCAGCACAAAGCATAATTTGGTTTAATTCTTTCCCCCATGTCCTCTTTTTCCTCCCCTCTCCCTTCCCTTAAGCCCCACACTCTACTGGTTTTCCCTCTAATTTCATGAAATTCCTTCTCCTCACCTTTTCTCTCTAAATTCCACAGATGAGAGGAAACATATGACATGTGAGTTTCTGAGTCTGGCTTATTTCACTTAGCATGATGTTCTCCACGTTCACAGCAGCACAACTCATAGTAGCCAAGCTATGGAGTCAGCATAGGTACCCATTAACAGAAGAAGGGATAAAGACAATGTGGTATATCTACACAACAGAGTTCTTCTCAGTCATTGAAAAGATTGGGATGACTTTGTAGCTTGTCTGTTTCTGAGAAAAACGAGCTGCAATTTTGGTAGGGATGGAATTCAATCTAGAGGTCATACTAAGAATTTTGCCATCATAACAAGATTGAATCTTTCAAGTCAAGGATGTGGATATCTTCCATGAATTTAGGTCCTTCTAAGATTCTTTCAGAAATATTTTGTAGTTTTCAGTGTACAAGTTTCGCACTTACTTCTTTTGATAAATTTATTTATAAGCTTTTTATTCTTTTGGCTCTACTATAAATACAATGTTTTTATAACTTCATTTCCATATTGTTTATTGCTACAATATAAAACTACAAGTGATTTTTTTGTAATGATCTTGTATTCTGTACCTTGTTGAACTTGTTTAACCTGTATAGTTTTTTGTTTGTTTTAGATTCCTTAGGATTTTCTTTCTTTTCTTTTTCTTTTTTTATAAGAAAGAAGGACAGTGACAGAAAGAGAGAATCAATTTTACTTAGTTTTTCCTGTGACTTTCGTTGCTCTGACACTTCATTGGTATGTGGTGCTGGGGTTCAAACCTACATCCTTGCACATGCCAGGCAAGTGCTGTAATCACTGAGCAACTGCTCCAGCCCCAGGGATTTTCTACATGTAAGTTCATGTCTTCTACAAATGGAATTGTTTTTATTTATTTTTTTTCTAATATGGATGCCATTATTTGTTTTTCCTACCCAATTGCTCTCCAGTTCAGTGTCAAACAGAAGAATAGAATCCTTGTCCTGTTCTTTCAATGTTTCATCAAATACAACATTTGGTGGATTTTTGTAGATGCTCATTAGCATGTTTCAGAAGTTCCCATCTGTTCCTACTTGGCTGAGTTTCTTAATGAAAGAGTGTTGGAATTTACCAAATGCTGTTTTTGATCTTTTGAGATGATGATGTGTTTTTTGTCCTTTTTTCTATTTGTATGATATATTGTGTTAAATTTTCATTTGATTTTCATTACTGGCTTGAGTCCTACTTCATCATGGTGTATAATCCAATGTATACGTTGCTGGATTAGGTGTGCTCGTATTCTGTTGAAATTTTCAACATGCATATTCCCAAAGATATTCCTGCCTTGGTTTCTTTCCTTGCAATATGCTTATCTGGTTTTGGTTTCTTTGCAATACTGGCCTTCTACAGTAACCTGAGAACCATTCTCACATCTTCTATATTTTGGAAGAGTTTTGAAGGATTGGTGCTATCTTCTTTATACATTTGGTAGACTTCACTGATGAAGGCTTTTCCTTCTGGCCTTTTCTTTGTGATTAGTCTTTTGATTCCTTTTTTTGGTCTCTTCACCAAAAAGATCTATTCAGACAATATTACCACTTAAGTCAGTTTTAGTCATTTGTGTCTTTCTAATAATTTTCCCATTTTATCTAGACATATAATTATTACCATAGTATTTCCTCACAATCCTTTTTATTTCTGTAAGATGAACAGCAATGTATTCTCTTTCATTTCTGAATTAGTAATCTGAATCTTCTTTCTCTTTTTATCTTGATCAATCTAGCTAAAGGTTTCTCACTTTTCCTGATCTTTTTGAAAAATCACCTTTTGATTTTGTCTATTTTCTCTATTATTTTTGAATTTTCTGTGCCATGAATTTCTGTGTCATTCTTATTATTCCTTTACTTCTGCCTGCCATGCATTTGTTTGCTGTTTTAATTTTATTGATTTCAGATATTTCTTTTTTTAAAAGAAAACAGACATTTAAAACTATAAACTTCACTCTAAGTATGGATTTATCTTAAATTTCACTCTTAAATGCATCCCATAAATTTTAATGTTTTCATTTTCATTTATCTCTAAGAGTTTCCTAATTTCCCTTGTTTCTTCTTTAACCCAAGGGTTATTTAGGAGTATATTATTTAACTGTACACATATTTGTAGTTTCCAGAATTTCCCTTAAATTATTGATTTCTGATTTCATTGCATAGTAGTCAAAGAACTTTGTTGATTTCAATACTTTTAACTTACTGAAACTTGTTTTATGACATATTTTTATCTGTATATTTCATGTGCAGTGGATAAGAATGTGTATTCTGTTATTATTGGGTGGAGTGTTCTTTAGATATCTGTTCAATCTAGTTTATAATATTTTAAGTCCTCTATTTCCTCACTAACCTTCTGTTCATTTTTTATTTATTATTTAAAGTGTGCTAGGGCCAAGGGTGTGACTCAGTGATAGAGTACTTCCCTAGCATGCATGAGGCTCTGGGTTTAATCTCCAGCATCACCAAAAATAAATAAAGTAGGCTATTGAAAGTCTCCAACTATTATTATTGGAATTCAGTTCTAGTTTTTGGTCCATGTATTTTTGGTCTCTGTTGTTAGGTATATATGTGTTTATAACTGTTATACGTTCTTGATATATTGATTCTTCAATTTTTATTAAATATCCTTCTTTGTTTCTCATGAGAATTTTTGTCTTAAAATCTATTTTTGTCTAAGGCATAGATTACCAGAATGGATCAAAAAACAAAATCCAACAGTATGCTGCATGGAAGAGACACTTCTCACAAATAAAGAAATCCATCAGTTGAAGGTAAAAGGATGGAGAAAAGTCTACCAGGGATATGGTCCAAGAAAACAAGCTGGTATAGCAATTCTAATATCTGACAAAGTAGATTTCAACCAAAAATTAATCAGAAAAGACAAAGAAAACCACTACATCTTAATAAAAGGGACAATCCAACAAGATGATATATCCATTGTAAACATTTATGCCTCAAATATCAATGCACCCAACCACATAGAAAAAATACTCTGTGACTTTAAATACCTTATAGACCACAACACAACAATACTGGGGGACTTCAATACACCATTATCGCCAATAGGTCATCAAAACAAAAGCAATAAAGATATATTCAACCTCACACACACACAAAAAAAAAGAATGAAAAGAAACAAATTAACAAAATCAAAGATGAAAATGGTGAAATCACCACAGACCCCTCTGAAATAAAATGATCTGAACCTATTTTGAAAACTTATGGTCTAATAAACTGGAAAATCTGGAAGGCCTAGAAAAGTTTCCTACCACATACAACATGCCCAAATTGACACTAGAAGATATAAAAACCTTAAACAGAACAATATCAATTAATGAAATTGAGTCAGCAATTAAAAGCCTTCAAAAAAAGATATGCCCAGGTCCCAATGGATTCTCTGCTGAGTTCTACCAGACCTTTACAGAAGAATTAACACCTCTCTTTATTAAGTTATTCCAAGAAATTGAAAGAGATGATACTGCCAAACACTTGTTATGATACAAACATAACCCTAATACTGAAACCCAACAAAGGCACATCAACAAAAGAAAATTACAGACCAATATCCCTGATGAACATACGCACAAAAATCCTTTAAAAAATATACCTGCCAATTGCATTCAGAAACACATCAAAAAAGATAATGCACCATGACCAAGTGGGTTTCATTCCAGGGATGTAAGAATGGTTCAAAATACACAAGTCAATAAATGTGATCCATCACTTAAACAGAAGCAAGGACAAAAAATCACGTGATCATCTCTATAGACAAGGAAAAGACCTTTGACAAAAAAATCTGATACCCATTCTTGTTAAAAACACTGGAGAAGCTATGGATTAAAAAATATATTAACATTGCAAAGCCCATTTATGACAAACTCACTAAACTCAGGAACAAGACAAGGTTGTTCACTCTCATCACTCTTATTCAATATAATCCTTGAAACACTAGCCAGAGCAATCAGGCAAGAGAAGGTGATTAAAGAGGTATAGATAGGTAAAGAAGAAGTCAAATTACCTCTCTTTGCTGATGATATGTTCCTATACCTAGAGATCCAAGAAACTCCACCAAAAGACTGCTAGAGCTTATCAATGAATTTAGCAAAGTAGCAGATACAAGATCAATACCCACTAATAAATTGCTTTTCTGTAGTCCAACAGTAATTTGGCCAAGGATGAAATCCGGAAAACCATCTCATTCACAATAACCTCAAAAAATTACTTGGGAATTAATCTAACCAAGGAAGTGAAAAACCTCTATAAGGAAAATTATAAAACATTGAAGAAAGAAATAGAAGAAAACCCAAGAAGATGGAAAGATATCCTATGTTCTTGGATAGGCAGAATTAACATAGTCAAAATGTCTATTCTGCCAAAAGCCTATACAGATTCAATCC
>PVKS010003575.1:19256-102216 GCA_004027875.1 Aplodontia rufa
AAAAAAAAAAAAAAAAAAAAAAAAAAAAAAAAAAAAAAAAAAAAAAAAAAAAAAAAAAAAAAAAAAAAAAAAAAAAAAAAAAGTGAAGCAGGACATAGGACAATACCTGATCTGAAACTATACAACTATACTACAGAATTGTAGTTACAAAAAACAGCATGGTATTGGTATCAAAATAGACATAAAGACCAGTGGAATAGAACAGAATATACAGGTATAAAACCACAAATCTATAGCCATCTGATATTTGATGAAGATGGCAAAAATGTATCTTGGAGAACAGACAGCCTTTTCAAAAAAAGTGTGCTGGGAAAACTGGACAGCCGTATGCAGAAAAATGAAATTGGATCCACATATCTCATCTTGAACAAAACTCAAATCAAAATGGATCAAAGACCTAGGAATTAAACCAGATACCTTACAATTGTCGCAAGAGAAAATAGGGTCTACACTCCACCAAATAGGAGCTGGCACCAACTTCCTTAATAAGACTCCCATAGCACAAGCAATACAACAAAGAATCAATAAGTGGGATACCATTAAACTAAAAAGTTTCTGCACAGCTAAGGAATCAATTAAGAACATGAAGAGAGCCTACAGAATGGGAGAAAATCCTGGCCAGCTACACCTCTGACAGGGGTCTAATATCCAGAATATACAAATAACTCAAAAATCTTAATACCAAAAACACAGGTAACCCAATCAATAAATGGGCAAAAGAGCTAAACAAAAACTTCTCAACTGAAGAAATGCAAAAGGCCAAAGAATATATGAAAAAATGTCCAACATCTGTAGTAATCAGGGAAATGCAAATCAAGACTTCATTAAGATTTCACCTTACTCCAGTCAGAATGACAATAAATGTTGTTGGGACTGCAAACTAGCACATCCACTCTGGAAAGCAGTATGGAAACTCCTCAAAAAATTAGAGATAGAACTACTGTATGACCCAGCTGTCCCATTCCCAGGTATTTTCCCAGAAGATATAAACTTGGCATACTACAGTGACACAGTTAGATCAGTGTTTATAGCAGCACAAGTCATGATCGCTAAATTATGGAATCAATGCACATGCCTATCATTGGATGACTGGATTAAGAAACTGTGGTATGAATCATGGCCTTTGCTGGTAAAATCATGCTGAATGAAATTAGCCAAACCCAGAAACTCAAGGATCAAATGTTTTCTGTCATGTGTGGAAGCTAGAGTACAATATAGGAAAGAGTGAGAGAAAAATAAGTTTAGACAACAGACTCATCAAACACGGATTACCTGTCATATTGGGGGCAACTTTGCAGACTAGGGGTTGGGGGGTTGATGAGGGGAAGGGAGGTACAGGAAGTGGGGAGGGTGGGGTGGGTAAAGGGGGAATATATGATGTGTGCACATATGAAAGTGTAATAACAAACCCCTTCAATATGTAAAACTATGAAATAATAAGATGCTTCTTAAAAAATCTATTTTGACTGAAAATAGTGTAGCCACTCCAGCTCTCTTTGGTTTACCATTTGCATGGAATATTTTTCATCCTTTTACTTTCAACATGTTTGTGTCTTTGAATCTAAAAGATATCTCTTAAAGACAGCATATAGTTGGATCATGCTTTTGTTTTTAATACATTCTGTCAATCTCTGCATTTTTAGGAAAGCATCTCATACTTTTAAATGTATACCTTTAATGTATTTTCTGGTAGGATTTAAATATCCATTTTCTGTTTGTTTTCTATATGAATTATGTATACACCTTATGTCTTCTTTGTTCCTCTTTTCCTCCATTAGTGTCCTCCTTTGCCTTAAATCATTTCCAGTGTATCATTTTTATCTTTTGTTAATCTCTACATGTGTTTTAGTTATTTCCTAGGTGATTGTTTTGGGAATCGCAATCAACATCTTAATTTATAACTTTCTGTTCAAATTCACTCCAGTTGAATTTCAATAGAGAATAAAATTTTGCTCCTATTCCCTCCTTCCTTTGTCCAATATTTTCATATACTTCATTACATCTTTACCTATCCTATGCATCTCAACACAGACATATAATTACTGCTTTATGCAATTATCTTTTAAATCATATAGGGGAAAATGGCTATAAGGTACATTTATACTGTCATTTATATTTATCTATGTGGTTACCTTTACTGAAACTCCCTTTTTTATATTGAATTTGAGCTATCCAACCTGTAGGATTCTCAATTTCCAAAGTATTTCTTATAGAACAGGTCTGCCAGTGACAATTCTCATATTCCGAAGGGTCCTGATCTCTTCTTCATTTTTGGATGATAACTTTGCTGGATGTAGGCTTCTCCCTTTTCTTTTAGCACTTTGAATATGACATCCTACTGTCTTCTGAGGTCGATGGTTTCTAATGAGAGATCAACACAATATTATTGAACATCACTTGTATATGGTGAGTCACTTATTTCTTGATACTATTAAGCTTCTCTTTTTGGCTTTGATTTCCAACAATTTGATTATGATGTGTTTAGCTGTGAAACTTTTTGAATTTATTCTACATACTTCTTAGATATATATGCTAATGCTTTTTGTCTAATTTGGAAAGTTTTAGTCATTATTTTTCACTTATTCCTTCTTCCCCTTTCTCTCCTTTTCTTCTGTTACTACCATTACACACACGCGCACGCGTGCGTGTGCACACGCACACACACTGATGTTCTAAGGGTGTCTCAGGCTCCGATCATTTTCCTTCATTCTTTTTTCTTCTCTTCCTCAGACTGGAATCTCAGCTGACCTAGTTTCAATTTTATTAAATCTTTTTTCTACCTCCTCACTTCTTGCTGTGGGCTTCTTTAAAGTTTTTTTTATTCTAATTCATGTACTTTTCAATTTCTGCATGTCTATTGTGCTCTTTTTAATCATTTCTGTCTCATTGGTATTCTCCATCTGGTGCAACGTCATTCCCATAGTTCTATTTAGTTCTTAGGTGAATGTATAGGGCCTTCTCAGGTTTCTTCTGAGCATGTGCCAAACTTTTTAGAGTCCTAGAATTTTGTTGAAGATTTTTTATTTAAAAGAGAGAGTGGGACAGTGAGAGAGAGTGAGAGAAAGAGAGAATAAATTTTATTTAGTTTTTCATGTGGCCTTTGTTGCTCTGACACTTCTTTGGGTACGTGGTGCTGGGGTTTGAACCCTTATCCTTGCACATGCCAGGCAAGCGCTGTAACCGCTGAGCTCCAGCTCCAGCACCTTGTTGGAGATTTTTAAAGCCTCTATACACATCTCATTTCCTAGTTTTTCTTTTTTAAGTTTTGTGGTTTGCCTGCTCTTCACTCTAGTTAAATAACAGCCACAGATTGTTTCCCACAAATGCTCTCAGAGAAAAGACTGTTTATATTTGGTGAGCTCTGAGACAAGTCAAACGAGACAAGTTCTCCGAGTTAGGTTTTCCAGGGACCTGTCACTGCCATACAGGTCAAGCAATGACTGTTTTCTAGGAATAGAACCTTGGAGGCTCCCCAGTGCTGTTCATTCCCACAGTGGCTCTGTGGCTGCTGGCTCCTGATTTTCACTGGAATTGTGGGACTGTTGGTTTTCAAGGTGACCATAGAGAAGATAGAGAAGAATGGGTACACAGCAAATTAAAACACCTCAAAGTTTGCTGTTGTAACTGAAATTCAGGCATTTTTCTTCAGAAAGTGCTCCCCAGACTGTTGGAAACCCTTGATTAATTTCTGGACTTCTGACTTGGACAAATTTTGCTAGTTTTCTCATTGCTTTTACAGAGGATGGGACTTTCAGTGTGTTTCTTGGGAGGAGGGTGAAAGAAATAGATACTGGGGATTGGACCCAGGGCCTTGCATGTGTTAGGCAAGTACTCTACCACTGAACTACAGCCCAGCCCTTTCTTTTAAGTTTTATTTTGAACCAAGGTCTTGCTAAGTTGTTGAGGCTGACCTCAAACTTGCCATCCTCCTGCCTCAGCCTCCCAGGTCACTGGGATTACAGGCATGTGCCATCCTTCTCACCTGCATTACTCCTTTTAAAATCTCTAGTGAAATTATATCAAAGCCTCTTATGAGGCCTTCTCTTTACAGTTAAAATCCCAATTCTTCATCATTTGGGATGTGCATGATTGTACCCATGTTTTCTCTCATCTTGTCACCCATTGCTCTTGCTCCCTGTCCTGTATAGCCACTCTGTCCTTGTTTCCGTCCCTTGAGAACACAAGGGCTGGTTCCTTCCAGTCATTGATATCTCAGCTCACTTTCACCTCATGGATGCCCTCCCGGCCTCTTCCTTGTCCCTTTATCACATTTCCCTATAGTGTGATTTCTGTTATTGTTATTTGATTTGGTCTTCAGGTCTCCTCTTGAGAGTGGCCATGGAGTGAGTGTGGGGCAGGGCTGGGGAGTCAGGTCCGGATGTGTCCATCAGCTGAGCCTGAGGAGGTGAGACAAATGTGCATGAAACGGAAGAACGGCATCACAGGTCCAAGAGAGGTTGGGGTGCCAATGAGAGGCCCCTGGAAGGTTCAGAGGCAGCAGGGAGCACCACAAGCAGGTGCGGAGCGAGAGTGAGGGAATCTGCAGGACTATGCCTTCGCTAAGGCCCGTGAGCATTTCCCTTAGGCTTCCCTGTGCGAGTCATGGATGGTGTGTTTAAAGAAAATCCATGCACAGGGGAACGTATTTACCCGACTCCAGTGATTATTCTTAGGCTTTATCATGATCGGCAAGTGCAGGGTGTGTTGGGTTTGGGGTCTGTGGGATGATGAATAAGTGGACTGTTTATCACAAATGAGAGACTTTTAACTTGCCCAAAAGTGATGGGTTACAAATGATCAAATAACTTGTGTAAGGCACAGACATGGGTGTCAAGACAGCAACTATTCTAGACAAGTTTATGATACACTTCCTAATTTTACGTATTATAATTATAACTGTCTGATGAGAACTTGGACTTTTTTATTGTGTATTAACCGTCTCCCTCATTTGGACTGCAAACCACAAGACCAAAGCTCTTGTCTCTCTGCTTCTCTGCTATATCCGCAGAGATGCTTAGAACATCTTTGGAATACGGCAAGTATTCATTGTTGAATGAATAAAAAACTAAGTTCAGTGGCTGGAGTGGTGGCTCAGGGTTACTGCACTTTCCTGGCATGCCTGAGGATGTGGGTTCAAACCCCAGCACCATGTACACAATGAAGTGTCGGAGCAATGAAAACCAGATAAAAAACTAAATAAAGTTGGTCCTCTCTCTCTCTCTCTCTTTTAAAAAGCTAAGTTAAGATTCTAACAGTGACTAAAAAGACCCATTACAGTTCTTAAACAAGATTAGAACTTTGGGTTTTTCTCATTTAAAATTTCTCAAATCTGCATTCTGTTAAAAATAAGTTAATAAAATTTTTCTTTAAAGACAATTTTCTGGGCCAGAGCAGTGGCTCAGCAGTTATGGTGCTTGCCTGGCATGCTCGAGTACATGGGTTCAAACCCCAGCACCACATACACAATGAAGTGTCTTAGCAACAAGAGCCACATGAAAAACTAAAAAATAAAAAATTGATTCTCTCTCTCTCACTATCCTTCTCTCTTTTTTAAAAAAAGATAATTTTCCAATTATTTTATAAAACAACCTATAGTCAATCATGTCCAATGCAAATTCTCCCTCTCTGTGTTCTTTTTGGGGGTTGTGCGGGGAGAACCAGGGATTAAACCCAGGTTGCTTCGATTTAATTTTTTTTTTTTGAGACATGTTTTCACTAAGTTGCTGAGTCTGGCTTTGAACTTGTGATCCTGGAGTTACAGGAGCTGCTGGAGTTACAGGTGTGTTGGTCCAATGTAAATTCTTCATTCCTTTCATTCCTGCCCTCTTAAGACTTCTGCTGATTTCAGAATTCAGCTCTATATACTATTTAACCCCAAAGATCCTTTTTTCCCCTTTAACAATAGAAAAATCTATACACTATTTAACCCCAAAGATCTTTTTTTCCCCTTTAACAATAGAAAAAAAATAATCACAGGAAATTTTGAAGAATTTCCCTGTAGAGAGAGACCATAAGCTCTGAAAGGAAAATGAACTAAAAAAATAAAAATTAAAAAATTAAAAAAACAATATAGAAGGCGAGAACCTTTGGAAGTTTTTGGTTGTAAATTAGGCTCTTTAGCATACAAATCTATTCTTTGTGCTATCATTTAATATATTTAGTGCTAAGTTATATTCTTATGGTGTAATCAAATCTAAATTTAATAACACTTTCCCTAGATATTCTCATTTAGAGCCTTTCTTCTCTCTCTCTCTCTCTCCCTCTCTCTCTCTCTCATGGCACTACTTGCTGAATTGAAATCTGTGAATTTACTCTGCACCCTTTATTAGTATCCTAGTGGCGAGTCCACTGGGGTGTGGTCTAATGACTCACTTGTGTAACTAACTCCACTCTCTCCAGGAACTGAGCCGGATCCAACACCAGATGTCACAAAGTTAACGTTTATTTAGGAGAGGAAATATGTCATTGAATGATTAACTCCAGAAGTAATAGTCAAACTTTTGAATCATCTGAATTTATTTTAAATTACCACTTTTTTTCTATGGTTTGTAGTTGGGGTTACTTCTTAAACACTTGTCTTTTCAATAAGAAAGTGATATGAAAGCTGTTAATATTAAGAATTTCCTTTTTATGGTTAGTCTGTAAAATTAACCAGAGAAATTCAGCAATTAAGAACTTCCTGCCCTTCGAGGAGCTTTGAGCATCACCAGGATTGCACCTGTGTGGATTCTACTCCGGTGTGTGCTCCTGAAGGCGGGACTAGCCTGCGTGTGCAAAAACACGCTGAAAACCAGAACCAGGTAGCAGTGAATGGCAGTAAAATGCTTCATTCCATAATCATGTGGTCCCCCAAACCTTTACCATTTGAAAAGGAGAGCCACAGATGCCCCTGTGCTTCTGAGATGATGTCCGGGATGTCCCAGCGACTCAGCAGACACTCATCACAAGCCACACTGGAGGTTAATTCAGCTGGTTACAGAAGACACTGCTGGTGGGACCCAAGGATGCTGCCTGATGCCTCTCAGATCAGTTTGCTTGGATCCAAGGAAACTCATCTACCCCGTGGCCACAAGCATGGCCCTAGGCCAGTTCTCCTAAACCTGAAGCATTTAATATTCTGTTATCCAATTATATCCTTGGTCCTATAGAAGGAGATAACAATAAACAGCCTGTAGAAATCATTTTCTAAATACTGCGTTTTCCTACCAGATTTACTGAGCTATGATTGATAAGTAAGAATTGTTTATATCAGGCATACAAAAGGGTATTTTGATGTAAGTTCCTTATCTAATTCTCACAAGCAAGTTAAAAAACATAGTCATAGCCTCTCATAGTTACAGTGTGATGAGAACACTCAAGATCTGCTTTCTAGCAAGTTTCAAATATGCCACAGACTATTATGAACCACAGTCACCCTGCTGAACTCCCCAGAACTGATCATCTTATGACTCAAGATTTGTACCCTTTGACCAACATCTCCCCATTTGTCCACACCCCAACCACCATTCTACCATTTCTTATTTAATTCTTTTGTAGATTTTATATGAGTGAAACCATCACAATGGCCTCCAAGTTCATCCACGTATCACAAATTAAAATTTTCTTCTTTAAAGTTGAATATCATTCCATTGTAAATACTGTCCTCTTGGTTTTACCAACTTTCCATCTTATTTCTAAACATTGGGTTTGTTTTATTCTGGTGCTGGGGATCAAAACTAGGGCCTTGCACATGGAGGCAAGTGCTCTACCATTGAGCTATAATCTCAGCCCCCAAGCTTATTGCCAGAGAGAAATGTTTCTTAGTGTGGGAGAAGGTATCTGATGACTATAGAATGGACAATTCTGAAGATTGCATAAGATATACTTAGGTATTTGTTAGCATGTTCACTTAATCAGTATAGAGTATTTGTTTGGTGCCAGCTTCTAAGAATATAAAGGCCAAGAAATAAATCATTACTGCCTTCCAGAAACTTATGATGTAGTTAATTTGCTGTTTGAGTTGTTTGGAAAATATAGATGTATTTGGGAGGAGAACAGTAATCTAAGGTCATATGAAATTCAATTATTCTTACACAAATAATCTTCTTATTTTTTTCCTTTTTTAAAAGAAATATCAAAATCCTTTCTCCAGCTTTTGTAAAATAAACAGTAAGTGTCTATTCTGAAACTTTATTTCTGATAAACATTCTATAGACATATACACAGAGCCATAATTTTATATATAAATTAATCCCAAGTACTTTAAAAAAGGAATCCAAATTGGATATTCTACATAAGAATATATTTCTGGGGAATAATGACTTTTATTAGTGTTTCATTTCTTGCATATTTATTGTAGAAAATTCAGAATATACAAACCAAAAAGAAAAAAATAAGATTATTCATAATCCTACAACTAAGAGATAATCACTATTATGTTTTGGTATATACCTTCCAACAATTTATTACAAAGAAGAAGAAGAAGGAGAAGAAGAAGGAGAAGGAGAAGGAGAAGGAGAAGGAGAAGAAGGAGACGAAGAAGAAGAAGAAGAAGAAGGAGGAGGAGGAGGAGGAGGAGGAGGAGGAGGAGAAGGAGAAGGAGAAGGAGGAGAAGAAGAAGAACTTGGTGTATATATAACAATAACTAACATCAGCATGTGGGCAGCCCTGTCATATACACTATCTTATTTAATAAATGGGCTCAGCTTCTGGCAGTTTTTGATGCTCTTGCTGTTGTTTGGTACTGGGGCTTGAACCCAGGGCTACTTAACAACATCCCCAATCCTTTTATTTTTTATTTTGAGATAATATCTCACTAAGTTGCTTAGGGACTCACTAAATTGCTGAGGCTAGCTTTGAACTTATGATCTTCCTACTGCAGCCTCCCAAGCTGCTTGGATTACAGGTATACAGTACTGTGCCCGGCTTCCTGGCAGTATTTAAATTAATAAATGGTGTGACATTTTTCTTTTCACTAAGTATTCTTAGATATCATTTTAAGTGGTTACATAGGATTTTTAACTGATTTAATACACATTTAACCAAATTATTTTTTTGCTAATGATAATAAATGCTAATGATGAACACGTTATTTTTAATAGCACACAAAACAAAACAAAAATCAACAAACAAGAAAACATTTTATCTCCAAGATTATTTCCTAAGGATAAATCCTTAGAAGTGGCTCCGAATATAAGGGCCTAGACAAATTTTTAAAGTCTTTAATAGACATTTCGAAGAGAATATTCCTTTTGCATTCAGTGTTTATATTAGTAGAACAAACGAACTTGATGATTATCTGATATTTTCCCATATCGTGAACGATCAGTTAATGCAGAATTCAGAACGAATAGTGTGGCTTCTTGCTATAATTTGGATCTGGAACATCACCCAAAGGCCCACGGGTTAAAGGCTCGGTCCCCAGAGTGCTACTCTTGGGAGGCGGTGGAACCTTTAAGAGGTGGGGCCTAGTGGGAGGTCTTTAGGTCATTGGGGGGGTGGGACTTTGAAGGGAAGTGTGGGACCCCAGTCTCTTCCTCTTCCTTTTCCTGGTGTCTGGACCATGAGATGAAAAGTTTGCTTTACCCCGTGTTCCCCCCATGATGTGCTCCTTGGTGCCGGCCCAAGAGCAATGGGGTCCCTCAACCATGGATGGAAACCTCTGAAGCTCTAATAACCAAGTTGCTGACCTCAGGCAATTGTTCCAGGGGCAGAAAGCTGACTCACACACTCTTCTTGGCCTGTTCCTTCCACAGCTTTGGATTTTGAGTTGCTGGAAACTTCCCTGGCAAACTCGTGGGACACTTCATTGCAACTCTGGGGAAGACGATGCTGTTGTCTTTCAGTTCAAAGAAATGAATTCTAATCAGTTTTGCGAGCCTAAGCACTTAGTGTTTAGGTAAAAACTCACATTGAAAGGTTTTTTTTTCCCCCTGTAGGAGCTATAACATCTAAATTCTGAGACTTGCAGCTGAGGAATTGTCAAGAAGGGTTAGAAGGAGAGGGAGATGTCACCCAGCAGCGGAGATATTTGAACACATCTTGGGATCTTCTTCCCTTTTGGGCCGTGGGCATCTTAAGACAGTGTTCACCATCAGCTCTGGAAAGGAACCTAAGGTTGTGGTTGCTCTCCACTTTAACATCCAAGAGATCACTTAGGTCCTCTTGCCAGTGTCTTACAATGATTTGTAAAATAAATACCAAGACGATATGTCAAATAGTGGGAACATTAATATATCCTTGCTTAGTCTGTTTTACATTGCTATAACAGAATACCTTAGACCAGGAACATTATTAACAATGGAAGTTTATTCAGCTCAAGGTTCTGGAGGATGGGATATCCAGAGCAAGGTGCTGACATCTAGCAAGGGTCTCCTTGCTGTTATAAAGGGACAGAAGGAACCACCAGAGAAGCAAGCTCAGGCCTCCCTTCCTCTTCTCATAAAGCCACCAATAATGCCATCACGGGTCCCCATCTTCATGACCGCCTCTAATCCCAATGACCTCTGAAAGACCCCCACATCCAAACACCACTAACAAATGAATTTGCGAATTAAGTTTCCAACCACATGAAACTTTTGGGGAACACTTTCAAACCATAGCAACCCATGACATGAAAGGAAATTCTAAACCTCTTTTAAGACCAAAGAAAAAACCAGCCTTGGGTAAATTCTACGGAACTATAAAAACTCTATCTAGACTGACAAAACGAAGAGGGCTGGTCATGCGAATTTGACCTCAGTCTCCCCCAACTTATCATTTCTAGTTCCCTCAGGGTTCAGATTTCATTCTGAAACTTTCTGTCTGGCATCATTTAGTACCATATTTGTGACTTGGTTTTTGTCCCTTTGAAATAAAAGGAGTAGTGTAATTAGCAACTTAAACTTTTTTCTCACAAAAATACCATGCATGTAGTTATTTAAAAGATGAATGATTTGAGAGTCTTTTTCTACCTCTTAAATAAACAATTAGACTCACTATGGGTTTTGCAGCAGAGGACTTAACTGGAGAATGACTGGTCACACAGGTCCTTTCTCTTTGCAGAATCAAGCTGCAATAAAATAGTTAAATATCACCTCACATTAGTGGGATTGTCAGTGCTTTGAAATATTCGGTTCTGCTCCCTGTGTTAGTTTAGAAGGTGGGGAATAAATTGCATATTTACTTTGGTCTGCCGCGGGAGCTATGAGAGTCCTATTTTATTCCATACTGTGTCACTCTGAAGTCATTTATCACGGACTTCTTGAATTCACCTTCTGCCTACACATTTAAAACAGCACTTAAGAGTCGGCGAGGAATATGTTATATGTTCTTAGGTAATATTTTTAAGGCTTAAAAAAAAACCAAACTTGTGTCATCAGCGTATGGTATGCTATAAATGTCCTTTGATACATTTGTGATTTAAAGGTAATTTTTTGCCTTGAGATAGAAATAAATTCATGAATTTAAGTTAAAATAGGACACATTTCCAGCTTCTGCAGATACAGCGAGGCTCAAGGGAATACAATCCCTGGTATAATGTTGTATCTCAACATCATATGTTGAGTTATAAATATTGATGTTACTTCTGCAGCAGAATTCCCATGAGAAGGGTGACTTTTTCAAATTCGTCTCCTTCTTCCCTAAGATTTTGATTGCCCTAATCATATTATAAGTTGGAATGTGCCAATGATTTTACAAGGAGATATAGTGGTGATAAGTTGGGTACAGACTTATTTTCTAACAAATTTTCATAGAAAATTTCTAACAAAATTTCATAGAAATTTTCATATTCCATCAGGTGAGATATGAATCACAGCAGGACTGAATTTTCAAACGTAGATGAAATGATTATATTTAATATTTAGCAATATTTAGTAGTCAAACTTTTTACTATTATTTACAGCATATATATCTTTTAAAATTGAAAACAATATTTTAAAAAGAAAATATGATTGGCATACATTTAATAAAAATAGTTATTAATTATGTATCAAATACTATTATATGCCAAGTTCTCATAAAGAATATCCTTTTCTGGTGGGCATAATAGTAACTGTAGAAAAGGTCCTCATTTTGCCCTTTTCAATGACAAGCATTCAGCTTTTTTTTTTCTCTCTCTCTCTTTTATGACCTGGGATTGAACCCATACACACTTAACCATCAAGTCACATCCCCAGTCCTTTTTTCTTTATTTTGAGACAGGGTCTCACTAAGTTGGTGAGGCTGGCTTTGAACGTGTGATCCTCCTGCCTCAGCCTCCTGAACCACTGGGATTACAGGTCTGGGCCAGCACACCTGGCTAAGATTTCAGCTTTAAAATGGCACTTGAAACTGCTTTAATTGTTTGTGGATGCTTCTATTTCTAAAGTCATCATTGCTGAAGTTTTCAATATACATGGAAATGCTTAATATAGGTTTTCCAAATTGTTAACACTGCCCTCTTAACATTTTTTAAAAGAGAGAGACAGGGAGAGAGAGAGAGAGAAACAATTTTTTATTTAGTTTTTCATGTGGCTTTCATTGCTCCAAGACTTCGTAGTGTATGTGGTGATGGGGTTTGAACTCGTGTACTCACACATGCTGGGCAAGTGCCGTAACCAGCGAACCACCACTCCAGACCCTCTTAACATTTTTTAAAACTAATACTTCGACTGTGTGTGTGCACTGTGCATGTTTGGTGTTTCCTTTAGCTTCTTCATAACTCCCCACCTGGGTTCGTACTGTGCGCCTTGATTGTGAGCCTGTGGATGTGACCAGTGGGGTAGCAAAGTACCTCTTCATGATGGTTGCTCATTCTCTAGTGAATTTCCTTCCACATTCTCTCCTTAAACTCTACCCATACTTGACTTTCTAATACTAGGTGCTGTGGTTGAATGGCCCGCACCCACACACACACCATGTGATAAAGGCTTGCTTCCCCCCCAGAGTGGAACTATTAGTGGAAGCTTTAAGAGGTGGGGCCTAGAGGGAGGTCCTTGGTCATTGGGAGTGTACCCTTTAAGGGAATTGTGGACCCTGGCCCCTTCCTCGTCCTCCCTCTTCTTCCTGGCTGGTGATGTGTACCTCGCCACTGGCCCAAAGCAACAAGCCCAGCAGAGCACAGCCAACCTCCAAAAGCATGAGCCAAAATAAACCTTTTCTCTTTAAAAGTTGATTATCTCAGGTAATTGTCACAGCACTACAAGGCTTATTAACAAACTAGGGCATCTAAGAAACATGAGGGTAATTGAAAGAATATAGAATTTTAGTCGGGTTTGGTGGCTCGTGCCTGTAATCCCAGCAACTTGGGAGGTTGGGGAAAGAGGGGTCTACATGTTCAAGGCCAGCCTCAGCAGTTTAGTGAGATCCTGTCTCAGGGAAAATAAAAAGATCTAGGAATGTAGCTCAACAGCAGAGTGTCCCTAGGTAAAATTCTCAGTACTACAAAAGAAAAAAAAATTAGAATTTAAAAATGGAGGTGGCCAGGCTTTGGGCTCTCCCTAGAGTGCAGCTCCCCTCTGCGTCACTGTCTTGTGAAAATGGCTCCTTCTCCCATGGGTGGGGAGGAAAGGACAAGTGGTAAACTGGAAGCGGCTGTTCTACCTCAAGCCAAAGCCTCTTCTGCCTTCGAGACAGAAGCAGTGTCACCTGTGTTGTTGATCCACACTCTTTTTTTTTTTAATTCACACCTCTTCATTGAGGATGCCAGATGGTGCCAGGTCTTAGGGAAGTGAAAATGATGACAATGGTCTCTTGTATCTCTGAGTTCCGGCTCAGGGAGAGAGCTGGACCACCTAGACCACCCACAGGCTGGAGACAGGATTAGCAGAGAAGCATCTGCTTGACCAGAGAGTTCAGGAAACTGGCATCCATTCCTGCAGGAAGTGGACATCTGACACTCACCCATGGAACTGGCCAGGTAAGAAGCCGGTGCTGTAGACAGCAGCCTGCACAGAGATGGGAGGTGAGAGAGAGAACCTTCCCCTCCCTCGGGGAGCCTCGGGTACCTCCCATCTGGGGAGATGGTGTGAGGCTGGGCTGGGTAAGAGATGCAGGAGGCACCGGGAGAGGATTAGGCGTTCAGATTTTATTATGGGGCAGTAGGAATGTGTGGGCAGTTTTTAGCAAGGACGTAATGGAATAAAATTTGACTGTAAAGGCTGGACCTTGGGCAAAGCGAACGTGGGAGACGGGGTAGGTGAGCAACACAAGTCAGGCAAGCAGGGCTGAAGGTCCCAACCAAGGTAGTGGCCAAGAGGTGGGGTGAAGGAGGCTGAGAATGCGCAAGGAGATTGGATGGATGGGCTCACTGGGTGCAGGAGGTACTGTGCTCTCCGATTACAGAATTCAAGTGTCTGCAAGCCGGAGCCCAGGCTCACGTCTTCAAGACAACCTCACCTTCCTTCCCATCTCCCAAGTCACCCTTTTTGGTGCTGGCGATGGAACCTGGGTCTCCTGCCTGCTAAGCACATGCTACCTTACTGAGCCACATCCTCAGTCTCAGTGGCCTCCAACCTGGAGCTTCTTAAATCCCCCCTCCTGCTCAACTCCTGTCCCCTCCCGGTTGCCAGATTTTATTCAGAATACCCAAAAGCTTCCCAAATCTGAATCCTCCCTCAAGATGCTGCTGTTATGACTCAGGCCTTAATTCACCTGCACTGTCTTCCCTTCTTCCTGCTATCTGTCATTTAAATCCCTGTTAGCCCTGATCAGTGCTAAGAATAAATAGACTGGAGAGACTAAAACTTATTCCACGAAACTAACTTCAATTTTTGAAGATGTTGTGACTTAAACAAAGAACTAATGATGTTTAGGGTTGATTGCTTTCTTCTCTCTTTCCTGTTTTCTTTTTCTTTCTTTCCTGCTGAGGATTGAATCAAGGCCTTTATGTGAGCTGTGCACGCGCTCTACCATTGAGCCACACCTCCAGCCCTGGGAGACTATTGTCATTATTATCATTATTAGAGGCACTGGGGATTGAACCCAGGAGTGTTCTACCTCCCCAAGTCATTTGTACATTTTATTTTTAGACAGGAATTCTTTAAGTTGTTCAGGTTGGCCTTGAACTTGCAATCCTCCTGCCTCAGCCTCTCTTGTCATTGGGATTATAGCCATGTGCCACCACACCTAGCAAGATTATTTTTAATAAACAATTTAATCTATCATTTTCAGTTTAATAAAAATTGGTTTGATAACAGAGCTGTAACAACATTGTCTAGAATATACTGAATTATATTAATAGTAGTTCTTCCTCCAAAAATTTCCAATATAGAAGCTACCTGTCCTTTCCTATCCACTTCTTCCTCAAAAAAATAAAAGATAAAATATTTTAATGAAGAGCAAAAGACTTATGAAAAAGTCACCCTGGTTTTACATAAAGTTATTATACATTCTGTAGAAAATTAAAATGAGTATAAAGAGATTGCTCTTAAATATGGCAAATATTTAATCCAAATACTCTACACCATTCATTTATTTTAAAAACAGATATTAAAATGAGGAGCAGCTTCCTGAGGACACTATGACTCATACCACTGTTCCATTGTTCTGTGTAGGTGGGACAAGTTCCTCAAGAGCTCTTGAGAAAGAGTGCGTCCTATGTAGGGCAGCTGCTGATACCAGATTCAGTTAATATGTACTATTCTCCTTTTAAACAGGTTGCACTTGATACCAGATTAATAAAACCAGCTCTCAGCTCTCATAATAACCCTTTGTTCCTGAGAACCTCTTCTACCTGCCTCAAGGTTGTTACGTTTGCAAATTCTTACACTTCAGAATAGACAATTTCCCTTGAGTATCCATAGGGTGACTGGTTCCAGTATCCTCCTTGGATACCAAAATCCAAGGATGTTCAAATCCCTTAAATAATCGGCATTGTATTTACATAGAGCCTATACACGGCTTCCTGTATACTTCTGATCCTCTCTAGATAACTTATAATGCCCAGTACAATGTGAATGCTATGTGAATAGTGGCTATGCTCTGTTATTTAAGAAATAGCAACAAAAAGCCAGTCTGTACCTACCTATACACTGCAGGTGCAATTTTTTCCCCCAGAATTTTTTTATTCAGGGTGGATTTGCAGGGTGCAGAATCCATGGGTAGGGAGGGACTGGCTTTAAAAACTTCATTCTTGTGCAGGAAAGGCCTTCTGTGTTGTTGACCAGAGGTTGTTTCCAGAGTGGGAAGGTGCAGAATATAAATAAGAGATGCTTAGGATGCAGGAACGGTGGCTCAGCAGTTATGGCACTTGCCTGGCATATGCACAAGATCGCAGGTTCGTATCCCAGCTTCATTCGAAGCAATGAAGACCACATGAAAAACTAAATAAAATTGATTCTCTCTGTCTATAAAAGAGAGAAGAAAAGCAATATCTATTCCTTGCTCTTAGAATTCAGTTTAAAGATGAACAAATAGTACGTGAAGTTATTTGCGTTCTTGGTTGAAAGTCACGATATAAATACGATCATGGGAAAGGAGAGTTTAAGAGACACAAAATTGGGGCATTGCACACATATGAGAATGAAATGGGAACTTAGGAGTACATGGACAGCCTGGGATGTTATTAAAGTGCCCGAGACCTCCAAGGGACCTGGGAAGCACTCGAGCTAAGCCAAGGGGCAGGTTGTCCCCAGCACACTGAAAAGCTTGTTCCGTGATCTAACGAGACTGCATTTTAGGTGAAGCTCATCTATGCATCAGCGATCCCTGTGACTCCCTGGACCTAGACACGGAATTGGGAATTGCTAAATGGTGGATTTGGGTTTTAATGGCAGAAATGTAAAGAACTTCTAGGTTCTTTTCCTCTTTTCCACTGGTGGGTTCTATCCATGAAGCAAGAATCTTGCTGTTCTTAACTCTGCTTTTTCTCACTTCTAAACACTGGTGGTACTGTGATTTCCCTTCTGTGGCTCCAAGGGTGTGATAAGGAAGGGCGAAGGGAGAAGATGGAGGTGAGGGTAACTCGTGGCCAGGCTCTACGGAGGCAAGGAGTTGCTCTGTGGTTTGGTGTGTGCATGCAGCTTCCAGAAGGTTGAGGGCGTGAGAGGAAAGCCAAGGAAGAAGGGGGATCATCTAGGACTTTTGCTTTATCTTACTTTGTTGGAATTTTAAATAATGAGCAAGTATTAATAGATTACTTATAATTTTTTTAAAAAATGAAAAAGTACAGAAATAAAACCATGGCATTTTAAAGATGAATTTATAGAAATTTATTGCAAAAGAAGTAACTCCTTTGTTTTTCCCTTGGAATATATATCCAATATCCTTCATTATTCTGACATCCCAAAAGCTTTGAAAGCAGACTATTTTTATAAGTTTCAGCAAGCTCCTTTATACTAAAGCATAGCCTAAAACAGTGTGAAGCTAATTATTTATTCCCTTTGTTATGTACATACTGATAAATGCTACATAATGCATTATTCAAGAATCATGCTATTTTTGAAAATCTGAGAAATTGTGATATTTCTTCACCCCAGAGGTTTCGTATAAGGTTCATGATGAACCTGGATATGCATATTAAGCGATGTATAAAACCAACACTCTGGTGGTTCTTTCTAGAAATGTAGTCAAGGCAAATCTATGAACCTCAAATTTGGTAACTTTTTTGAAGGTAGAACAAACAGTTACTGAATAGGCTCCTTGTCAAGGAATATAAAGAATGGCCAAGTCATGATTAATGCCCCCCCCACCAAGAGAATTTACTTTTTAGTGGTAAGTAAATTTCCACATTAATTTAATGCAAATTATATTGAGCTCAATGCTGTAACAGGGCTATAATCAGCAGGGGGAGAGAGAAAACTGCTTAAAGACCTGATATTTAAATTCCTTTTTCTTTCGAAGCAATATATTGTGTTGTTGAGACCTCTCTGTGAGAGCTAAGGTTCCTCGTGGAATCACTATTCCCAAAATGTCCCCCTGGCTGATGACACACACTGTTAAGTATAAGGCTAGAGGAATAGCAACTGAGTCATTTCTACTGATGGCAGGTGGCGGTTAAGAGTCTTCCTTACCAGAGGTGGCGCTGTGGCAGAGGAGACTCATTGCTCAGATCAGGGATCCGAAAAGGTGAATGATCCTTCAGAGGGTAATGGCAATGCCCCACTCTGTGTGTGTGTGTGTGTGTTTGTGTGTGAGAGAGAGAGAGAGAGAGAGAGAGAGAGAGATTGAAACACGTTGGTTGTAGAAGCACCAAACGAAAAAAAAAGATAGCGAGGGAAGAAACAGATAATTAATGTGTAATTAAAACCAGCTTTTTCACTAAACCCTCTCTAGGCTGGACCAAGTCCCGAGAATGCATTAAGGACAACACATAGGGTTTTTGTGTTTATTTCCTTTCCCAACCCTTCTTTGCGTCCAGGGTAACTTATGATTTGGGGGCTATTTGTTGCTTTTGTAATTATCTTTTTTCCTTTTATTTCCACATTTATCTACACATTTCCACAGTATAAATATGATGGCATTCGCGGAATGACAGCATCTTAGTCCATTTTCTGCTACTACAACAGAATACCTGAAGCTGGGTAATTTACAATAAACGGAAGTTTATTTTGCTTACAGTTCTGGAGACTAAGCGCAGGGTGCTGGCACGAGGGCTTTCGTGCTATGCTGTGAAGAGAGCCAAAGGACAGGAGAGCATGTGCAAAAGACAGCAGAGAGGGCCGGATTTCCATTTATCGCAAGCCCACTCTGGTGATCAGTAACCCACTTCCACAATAATGACATTAATCGCTGCTTGTTAGGTCCCACATTGGGGCCGAAGTTTAGCACAAGAACTTTGGAGGACACATTCAAAGAACAACAGATGTGACTCTAGAGCTGCTCCAGGTCATGTAAAGATGAGACTTTGAGTATGGAAAAACATGTCCAGCATTCTACCATCACACAGGAACAGCTGCAGAGCGAGCACACAGGGAACGTTCTCTTTATGACCCGTGACAATTTCAGTATACATGTGGTGTGTAACAGAAAGCCCTGGCGACTGGCCCGAGAACAGGGAAAATCGCGTAAGGAGTAATAGCACAACTGCACACGCAGTTTAAATCTCAGGCTGGGAGAGCTCTGATAGGCAAGGGCCACAAAACTCTTGTAGTTCCATGCAAAAGGAGCTGTTGATCATGACACCCCAGGAAGCTAATGGCTCCTTGTCTTGGCCATAACTGTATGGCAGTGGTGATTGCCAAACGAACAGAGAAGAGGGAGAGAGAATAACTTCTCGTGAAAAGATTTCCTTTCTAACGCCCTGAACTCGTCCACTTAGCTGGGGTTGCGTGTCTTGTAGCATATGGCATCTTCTGGGCTGTGGAGCCCATAACATTTGTGGGTGGCAGGTGATGTCATTTCTGGTCAGCAGCTTGTAGTAATTTCCACTACCAGCCCTGTTCAGAGGTTGAGATGATTGCTGTAACTGGGATCTAAGCTTACAGATGAAAGTCTCACTTTTCTTTTCCATTGAGATCACAATACGCTTCTCTTTAGCAGGATGACAATTGTGCTGTCACCAGCATTACATCACGCTATCTCCCGTGAAATGGCATCATGTCAGCGTGCGAGTGCAGCTGTGAAAACATTATGTATTTTGCTAGAAGCTTGGTAAATCCTGCAGGCACATACTAATTGGCTTGCTTTTTCTTAGAGTTATATCAAAAATGTACTCAGAGAGTGAGGCCGAAGGATCTCAAGTTCAAAACCAGCCTGAGAAACTTAGCAAGACCCTGTCTCAAAATTAAAAAAAAGAAAAAAGACTGGGGATGTAGCTCAGTGGAAAAGCAACCTTGGGGACCCCTATCCCCTGACCCCTACCCTGCACCAAAATAAAGAAAGACAAGGTAATGCAAGAAGTTTATGTCACAAGTGAGCCAAGAGAAAGCTCAGGAACTAGGGAGGTGCAGAGATCAGGCCTGGGCTCCTGTCATGTGTCTACACCTGTGTGGATCCCCACTATAAGACTAGATAGAAGTACCCACAGACAGCCCAGGAGAAGCCTCTGGTCGGCCACTCTTAGTCCACAAGATTGGGGTGGGGCTGGGTCACTTGTATTGCAAGCTGATAACCAAGAGGGGAATGGGGTGCTTATTTCCTAGTCCACAGACAACATTTACTATAACTGCTATCAAGGTTGAAAGGCTGAGTCCCTTTAAGAACTAGTGACCCAAACGTGGGGAGGCTTCCCAGCAGATAAATATAACAAATGCACAATGATAGACATTGTCCCCTAGGAGGACAAAATAAACAAAGTTCCTGGTTTTGGAAATAATCTCCAGCTGATGTTACATAGAAGGGTGGAAAAGGATTAGAAATGACTGAATGTGAATTGAAATGTGAACCAAAGTAAGGGTTACTTCCTTTATACTTCACATGTCCCCAATTGTCTGACTCACAGAAGATGCCCACTAGGTGGTTACTGAAAATGACTTCACCATGACTTCAGCACAAAGTATATTTCCTAAAAACCCTGAGACACTCTCTTGTAGAGTCACAGGATCCGGAATGGTATAGGTTTTGGGGTGGCCCATTCACAGACACCCAGATAGTGGCTGGAGCTCTCTTAGCAACTTCCCATAGATCTTGTTGTCTTTAGTTGTGTGCATATTTGGTGTTCTCAGTATCCATTAAAAACAAAGTAAAGGGGCTGGAGAGGTGCCTTTGTAGTAGAGCACTTGCCTGGCATGCACAAGAACCCAGGTTTGCAACCCAGCACCAAATACACAGCTATGTGTTGGAAAAACAAAAACCATATGAAAAACTAAATAAAACTGACTCTCTCTCTCTCTCTCTCTCTCTCTCTGTCTCTCTTGGAAAAACAATAAAAATAAAAACTAAAGAAACACCATGAAGTTAAGATGAGTGTGGTGGTGCACACCTGTAATCCCAGGAGGACTGCAAGTTCAAGGCCAGCCTCAGCCACTTAGCAAGGCCCTAGGCAACTCAGTGACACCATTTCTCAAAATAAGAAATAAGAAGGGCTGGGGATGTGGCTCAGTAGTTAAGTGGTTAAGTGACTCTGGGTTCAATCCCTGGTAACAAAAATAAATAAATATTAATGAAATAATAAAAATATAAAACCTCAGAGAGGAAAATAAGAAAAGGAATTTCAGGAAGTTCACCCAGGTAGCAGGCCAGAGTCCTCCTTCAAAGATCTGTGTATCAATAGGCAGAAGCCATTGAGTCAGTGAACTTCCGTTCTTGGATCCATGTCTCCTTCCAAAATGGAAGGGAAATCTGAGGCTCAGTACCTCCAAGTGAGGGAAGGCTTGCTGCCATCGCAGAGTCCAACAGACTGGGTTGCTTAAACACCAGAACTTCATGTTCTTACTCTCTGGAGGGTGGAAATCCAAGATCAAGGTGCGGGCAGGGCTGGCTTCTCCTGAGGCTCTCAGATGGCCATCTTCTCCCTGTGGCCTCACAAGGTCTTCCCTCTGTGTGTGTCCCATTGTCAGCCTGACAGGGTAGGATTGAAGTGGTATGGCTAGAAAAGACCACTCAGGAATCTCAAGGATCCTTCCGTGTGGATTTCGCTTCAGAGCGCTCCTGTAAAAGTCCTCCTAGCCTAGCTCTCTTTGCACTTAAGAAACGGCTCTTAATATCTTATACAGGAGACAAAATTCAGAATTGCTGTAAAAACGTTTTCCCTCTCTAGGGCAAGAGCAGATTTCTCCCTTCCCTTCTGCCAACAGAAGTTTCCAGGGTGTAGGGCATTTCCTTTCCTTTCTTTTCTTTAAAGAGAGAAGGACAGTGAGAGAGAGTAAGAACGAGAGAGACAGAATCTATTTTTATTGAGTTTTTCACATGACTTGTGTTGCTCTGACACTTTGTTGTGTACATGGTGCTGGGGTTTGAACCTATGTACTTGCGCATGCCAGGCAAGTGCTGTAACCGCTGAGCCACTGCTCCAGCTCCGTGTAGGGCATTTCTTAAAATCCATATAAGGTCCTCATTTTGATGTCTGCAGACAAAAAACTCTGCCAGCAAGTCTTTGGCAGAGACGGCCCTGTCACTCAGAAATTCCTGCTTCCTTGAGCCTTGGTGACACAGATGTGAGCAGCTAACTGCTGTCACACATCTGTCCCAGTGGGAGCCCCAACAGCTGCCTAGCTGCACCTAGCAACCTAACACCTCAAAATACCTTTGATACCACCTCTGATGCCAGAGGGAAGATGCAGTGGGCATCGGGACTGGGCAACCTCACCATTATGTCTATGAGAAAAGCAGGGACTTTTTCGTGTGAGTTTTTATTGGTTGTTTTTTAGACGTACATGACGTTAGAACATATCATGACATAATTATAAAGCATGGAGTATAGCTTTTTCAAATTCATTCTTCAGAATTTCTACTTCCCCTCGCTTTCTCCCTCCCCCTGTTCTTTTTAGTTATATATCACAATAGAATGTACAATGACAAAATTATAAAAGCATGTACAATAACTAGTTCCATTTCAGTCCCCAGTGTTGCCCCTTCCCCTCCCTTCCTCCCACACCTTGTTCTTTCTAGATATACGTGATAATAGTATAATCAATGACACAATTATGAAAGTGTAGAGTATAACTTATTTTAATTCTGTCCCCAGTATTTCCTCTCCCTCTATTCTCTTCCACTCTACTGATCTAGTATTAACTAACAGATTTTTTTATATTCAGTGACTTATTGAGGAATATGTTGATGTGATTCACTATGGTATGTTAATATACCGTAGAAAAGTTAAGTTTGATTCACTCCATGAACTTTCCCCATCCCATTCCTCCTTCCTCTGTTTCCTCCCCTTTTATCTATTCCTCTGATCTTTTCCTTATTTCAGGTTAGCTTCAGCATATCAGAGAGAACATTAGACCTTTGGCTTTTTCAGACTAGCTTATTTTACTTAGCCTGATAGCCTCAAGTTCCATCCATTTGCCAGCAAATGTCATCAAGTCATTCTTCCTTATGGCTGAGTAATATTCCATTGTGTGTATATAACACATTTTCTTTATCCATTCTTCTGTTGGAGGGCATCTTGTTTGGTTCCATAGCTATGAACATTGATATGGTGCATCACTGTAGTATGCTGATTTTAGGTCCTTAGTATATATACCAAGGAGCTGGGGGCAGATAGTAGATCCTCTTCTAGTTTTTTGAGGAATCTCCATTCTGCTTTCCAGAGTGGTTGGATCAACTTACAATCCCACCAACAATGTGTAAGTATACCATTTTCCCCACATCCTCACCAATGTTTATTGATTATTTACATTCTCACTGGAGTGAGATAAAATCACAGTATAATTTTAATTTGCATTTCTCTAGTTGCTAGAGATGTGGAGCATTTTTTCGTAGATTTGATGACCATTTACGTTTCTTCTTTTGAAAGTGTCTGTCTTTTGCCCACTTATTGATTGGGTTATTTATCTTTTTGGTTTTAAGTTTTTTGAGTTCTTCGTGTATCTTGGATATTAATGCCCTATCTGAGACGCAGGTGGCAAAGACTTTTTCCCAGTCTATAGGTTCTCTCCTCACACTCTTTATTATTTCCTTTGCTGTAAGGAAGCTTTTCAATTTGATGCCATTCAATTTATTGCTTTTTAATTTTCCTTCTTGTGCTTTGGGAGTTTTCTTAAGGAAGTCACTTCCTGAGCTCACGTGTTGGAGTGGTGGGTCTCCATTTTCTTCTAGTAGGTGTAGGGCTTCTTTCCTAATTTCTAAGTCTTTTATCCACTTAGAGTCAAGTTTTGTGCTGGGTGACAGATAGGGGTTAAATTTCATTCTACCTCATATGTATTTTGAGTTTTTCCAGCACCATTTGCTAAAGAGACAAGCAAGGACTTTTTTTTAGATTTTTATTTTTTTATTTTTGATGAAAAATGTCATCAAAAATTATTTAGTATTAATGTACATCTGTTTAAAGTTCATACCCTGATCTTTTTCTTCTAGTCACTTAATGCACTGGGTACCTAGAATTTATAGTGTGCTTTTTACAGAAATATGAACCTTGGTCTCAGGAGGTATACCAACTATGTAAAATATTCAACTCGTTATCCAGTTGTATTTATATGTTTGAACAGAATTTTTACCCATTTATTTTTTATTTACTTTTTTATTAGTGCATTATAGTTTCCGAGCAGTTATAAATGTCACTGTGTATACTATAGCTATATATATATAAATGTTCATCATAGGCATAAGAATTATGGCACTGTATTTGGATTTTCTAGGAAATATGTAGGGCCCAGAAGAAAGTCAAGGGATCCGAGGATGGGAGGAGGAAGGTAGAGGAGTGTGGAGGGGGACAGATATTGAACAAATTGTATTGCTGATTTGTGTGCATCTAGGAATATGTGACAACTAATCGCATTACTGTGTAAAACTATAATGCACTGATATAAAAAAAAAAGCAGGGACTTTTGAATAGAGCAAGAAAGTTGTAGTTATAGCACTGAGGTTTGTCATTAAATGCATTTGGCATGTTTTATGTCATGCCCTACCTATGTGTGTGAGGCTGTGGATTCTTCCATGTTTATTTAAACACTGAGCATGAATGCACAACTGCTAAATACTAGATTCAAGACCTATAATGTTGGCCCAAAAGTGCACAACTCCACAATTCTATTATTTGTAAGTCTTAAGATCTTAAATTGATTTATCTTAATATAATCACTTGTTAAAATGTCTTAATGTTTGGTCTTGTTAAACTACGTATGGACTAAAGAGAAAAGTAAGGAAAATGACAGGAAAGGAGTCGCCCACCATGAAAAGGTGCTCGTAACCCTGGCGACGAGCAGCCTGGTGAAGTTGGGCTAGAGAGTGGGAAGCAGGGGTGACCACGCTCCACAGGAAGCTGCTCCCTGGATGGGGACCACACAAAAGGGGCAGTCTTTGATGACATAGTAATAGCTATGCAGAAAAGTCGGGCTGAATAGCAGGTCTGCTGCCAGACAGAGAGGGTTCACTGTAAACAGAGGAGAAATCCCATAGGGAAAAGTTCCCAGGCAGCACAGCCGGTGGCTCAGATTCACTCTGTCACCCTCAGACTGGCTAACGAAGGCTGCCCATCAGTATGCAAGGAAAAAGAAATAAAAACAAAACAAAAAATAGCACCTTTATCACAAGTATGCTTTATCACAAAACCCAAGGTAAAGAAGAATCAAGAGGCTGGGGTGTGGGCGATGTGTGTAATTCTGGTTGAGGGACAAATGCATGTTACATTGTTACTTCATTTGCATTTATGACTGTGCAATAACTCAACTCCTTAATAAAATTTAAAAAAATACCAAGGTAAGATTCAGAGAGGTAATCTGTTTTTTGACAACTATTTTTTTGGGGAAAAAAAGAATTTCATACTGCTGTTTACTCTCAAGAACGTTCAAGAAATAGGAAATAGGGTCTCCATAAAATAAGATGACATGTAGGATCACAGTGCAGGATTAAGGTGAAAAGTAGGTGGAGCCTATAGAGAAATAAATGAGGCCTTGAAGAAGTGTTTTAGAACCAAGCAGATGAAATCAGATTTTCAAGATACATTAGAATGGTCAGCAGGATCAACCCTGATGAAATTATTCCAGTAATACAGAAGATAGCCTAGAGATCATATATATATATATATATATATATATGATATAAATATATATCAGACATATATGATACATACTATATATATCCTAACTCACAAAAAAGAAAAAAAATGTAGGACATTTTGTGGTCATACAATGGAAAGCCATCTTGCGGATAATTAGTATTTTTTAAGAAGACACCAGGGTGCTGGAGTTCAGCAGCTATAGTGCTTGCCTGGCAAGCATGAGGATGCTGATTTGAACCCCAGCACCATGTACACAACGAAGTGGTGGAACAATGAAAGCCACATGAAAAATGAAATAAAATGGATTTTTTCTCTCTCACTGTCCCCCTCTCTTGTAAAAAAAGAAAGAAAGAAAACGACACAAGAACAAATGGGAGATTAAAAAAGCAATATTTAAAGACACATAAAATTTGCTAAAAACCTAAATTTTCCAATTAAAATAGCCCACTGGGTATTAGGCAAAATGAAGAAATTCAAACACTGAAATGTATGTGCAAATTTCTGAAATTTATATATAAATGAAGAATGCTATCAATACCCTAAAAGGAGTTTATATGCAAAAAAGCAGAATGGGGGAACAATAGAAATGAAGACTGATCTCAAAAGTATAATATGGATGCTATATTTTTTATAATATTAGTGCGAAAGTAAGTGAAGCAACCAATACCTATAGAATTTTGAAGGAGAGAACTTATGACCCAAAATTTGTCATATGGCCAAGCTGTCTTTCACCTGTCAAAAGAAGAGAAATATTTAAGAAGACACCATCCATGTGTTCTTCATACAGGGAGGGACTTTCAGAGGAGTAGCCTCTTGCTTCTTAAAGTGTGTTCCATCGTCCAGCAAATCAACACCTGGGAACTTGTTGGAAATTCAGCACCCAAGGCTCCACCTCAGGCAGACTGAGCCAGAATCTGCCGTCTACCAAGATCTCTGTGATTTCTATGCACAATGAAGTTGGAGAAGTCCTGCTTTAGTAAAACAAACAATCGATCAAAATGTAAAACCCTCATCAGAAGTCACAGTTGGGGACTGCATTGAACATTTAAACCAAGTCACCATAAAATCCAATCTTAGTAAATATGGATTGAAGCTGTACTGTACCTTTGTGTAAATGCAGGACTCCAGGTGGCCTTGGCCCAAAATAGTCCCCTCCTCCCCCCTGCTGTCTTTCTAGCTTGCAGATCTCAAGAGCAACTGTAGAATGTTCTGGGAATATCTCTGAGATAGGGAAGAAGGGCCTGAAATAGCCTGGGCTTTGTTCCTTGCCCCTTCCCCAGATACAGGAGCTGGCTATCCATATGGTGCATGATCCTGGGCTCAGAACTATTTCCTGCCCTTTCTCCAGGGGATGAGGAAGTTTTTCATTGACACTTTCCCAAACTGCCCCAGCTGCTCCAGAGCGCCAGCAACCTACAGTCATTCTTGATAGCTCATGGGGCTTGGTGTCTTTCCTATAAAGCAGCCTCTCCCCTTGTCCCGCTCTGTTTGTGCCACCAAAGCAGGTGTCTTGGTCTCCTACCCTGTGCTTCTTTCTGGAGAGCAGCCAAGGGAGGCTCTTGCAGAGTCCCATGGCAGGGCAGCCTCCCGTGATGTCTGCAGCTCTTGGGGTTCTCTACCCTCACGCTAGCCACACTCGCCCTCTCCCATTGCATTAGAAAGTTTAGCTGAGGTCTTTCAAACGACTCATGTGCTCCGCACATCTCTTCTTGTGCTCTGCCACGGGGGAACCAGTACTTGTACCCCATCTTTCCTTGGGGGTGCCTGAGTTTCCTTTTTTTTTTTTTTTTTTTGTTAAGGTGGTGGAATTATTTTTCCTGCTTTCTGTACCCTGGATGGAACCAAGCATGGTTTTAAATGCCTTATGTGTAATAATTTGTCTACTCCTTAAAATAAATCTCTGAGTTCTCTCTGTTCAGCAGATGCAGAACCTGAAGTACAGAAACTTTTAACTACTTCAAGCTACACAGCCAGAAAGGCTACAGCTGAAATTCAAACCGAGGTAGTCTGATGGCTAAGGCTACACCACAAGCCACTGAAATACACCACCTGGTCTGGATATGCCATATTTATTTACTCAATCTCTCCTAGGGAGCAGTAGTTTGCTTCCAATGGTTTGCTATTCTAAACAATGCTGAAATCAAATTGTGAACCTATCTCCCAAATAGGAGCTTTTGGGCCTCTCACTGGGTCAAACTGTATACTTAATTAAATTTAAAATACCTATCACCAAATAGCAGCAGGGGAATCTCTGTTAAAAGTTAATTTAAAATTTTCTCAAGAACAAAGTTATGAAAGTGATATGAAAGCTCACTGATCATAAAAAGTGAAATACAAATGTTAGCTGTGTGTTTGTGTGTGTGTATTTGTGTGTGTCTTTGGCCATGGTCCACTCCAGTCCGACTTATGTCTTTGTGCCAGCCACTCTTGCCATTTCACATGCATGGTGGCAGCATTTTGACGGCAGAGAGGAGAGGACTTCAAGCAGAAAGCATCACATGCGCACAGGCGGAGGATGAACACCACATCTCTCAGGACAATAAAGACACCAGCCTGTCTAGAGCACAGTTCTACCATGTGAGAGAGGACTTGGCAGAAGCAGAGGGAGCTATGAGAAAGCCAGAGGACCTGTGATGTGACATAACTGGAAATACAGAAGTTCTGTATTTTAGGGTAGAGCATCAACATAATTCACCTACTGTCTCAAGAAGACCCTGGTCAAGGTAATCCAACGTTGTTCAGATGGGAGCACGTGGAACCAGGAGTCATGGCCAAGGCATGGGAGATAGTGCAGGCTGGAAGTGGAGCAGGCCTGAGATACACGGTGGTGTTGGGAATAGAGGGGAAGGAATGGTACTGTAATTTGACTCTTAAGTGTCCCCCAGAGCTTCATGTGCTAAAGGTTTGGTCCCCAGTCTGTGGCCCATTGGGAGGTAGTGGAAATTTTAAGAGATAGGAGCCTAGCAGGCAGTCCTTAGGTCATTGTGTGTCCTCTCAAAGGGGATAGTGGGACCCCAGCCTCTTGGCTTCCCAGCTGTGAGGAAGACACACTGCATCATGTCTTTCTGCCATGTGCACCCAAAGTGACAAGGTCAATCAATCACAGACAGAAATCTGTAAAACTGTGAGCCAAAATAAATGTGTCTTTTTAGAAGTAAATTATCTCAGGTATTTGCAGCCATGGAAAGCTGAAAAATATACGTGGGATATGACTTCTTAATAATTAATTGATAAGTGGCCTATCAGAAATCATTAATAGATCAAAGAGGTAACGGACTTGTGAATGGGCATGTAGACATACATTACAACTTCTTTCTTTTTTAAAGAGAGAGGGAAAGTAAGAGAAAGAGAGACAGAAGGAATCAATTTTATTTAGTTTTTCATTTGGCTTTTGTTGCTCCACACTTCACTGTATACGTGGTACTCGGGTTCAAACCCACATCCCTGTGTGTGCAAGGCAAGTGCCAAATCCACTGAGCCACCGCTCCAACCCCACATTACAACTTCTTAAGATAAGTGGTATCGTTTCCACCTTGCATATACTCACTCTGTTGCCCCACTGTCTTTGCTATGTCACCCGGCTCAATCCAACGCCTTGCTTCCTCTGAGGCTGACCTACACCATAGAACATGCCTGGAGAAAATCCAGGTAGGTCACATTGACTCAGGCCACCAGGCAAGAGTACTAAACTGTCCTGGTCCAGTCACGTTCCCATTCTTTTCTAGACCTATATTTCAGGCTTTCTTTGCCCTCCCCAAACCTCCAATACTTCCCTTTCAGGACATGATATTGATTCCCATTGTGGGAAAATGGAAGCCACTGGAAGAGGACCAGCATAAGCTCCCGCCACCCCCACTATCTACCACCTCCCTGGATCCACGCTCACCCTGAGTGCCTGCTCTCATCACAGACAACTAGGTCCATGTTCCTTGGAAGGCTCATCTGGCCTCCTACTCATCTGGTGACATCCGCCAAAACTCAGGACTTAACTCCAGAAATTCTCCTTCTGCTTCCTATAGCTTCAGTGTGTTGACTTTTCTTAGTGAGTTGGCTACAGGGCTTTCTGCGCACAGCCAAAATTATTAGTGTAATTAAACTACATTGGTTTTGGCCTGTTGGGCCACTGCTGGGACTCAGTCAAAAATCTATGGCCTCCTGCAAATTATATCCAATAAAACCAAGTCAGTAGGGGTACCTGGAATTATCCAGAGAAAAGTAAGATTTATCAGCAGATTTGAAATAGCTGTTCCTTCCTCCCTCTTTGAAACATTTGTTTTCTGTCTCTAGGACAACAGTCATCAGTTTCCTCTGATCTACCTGGTTTCTCCTTCTCAGTCTCTTTTTCTTCTCCTCTTCATCTGCTGGTCTTCAAAACAGTGAGATGTCCCCAGGCTCAGCCCTGGAATCTCTTCTCTACACTCTCACAGGGATCTCATCCTGCCTCGTGACTTTAAATGTCACCTACATGCTAATGACTCTCAAATGTACATCTAGCCCACATCTCTCCCCTGGACATGAATACCCAAGTGCCTGCTCCATGTGTCTCTGGACGACTCCAATTTTCCATATTCAGCGTTGAGCATTTGAGTGTTTTCTCCACACCCCTTTCCAATCTCAATTAATGACAACTCAGTCTTCCTGCTTGCTCTGACTAAAAGCCTCCAAGTCATCTTTAACTCCTCCCTCTCCCAACCCTCAAGCTCACCTCTGCTCCCTCAGCAACCCCTGCTGGCATTTACATCAAAATAGGTGCAGAATCTGTCACCACCCCACACCTCCACCCTGTAGGAGTCACCAGCATCTCTGGCTGAGATGACTGATTGCTCCCTTACTGATTGCCGGATGTCTGCCCTCCCTACAGCTGAGTGACACTGTTGACGTGGAAGCCAGATCATGTCACGATTCTGCTGACAACCCTCCAGTATCAACCCTTCTCATTAGTAAAAGTCAAGGTTTTCACTATGACCTGCCTCCTGTGCCCTTAACCTCCCACCGCCTCTCCTAATACCATGTCCCCATTCATTCTGCTCAGTCCTTTGCAGTTGCACCACTCTTCCTCCAAATATTTACACATTATTTCCCCATTTTCCTCTCACCTTCACTTATAAGTCCAGGGAGCCCATCCAAATCCTGTTGTCCCATCCAACCCTGATGCTTCCTTCCCTTGTGCTTTCTTCTTAACATTTCCCACGGACAGAGCATTTATCTTCTTTATCTTGTGTATTGACTGTTTCTCCACCTACGTCTGAAGTTCCATTAGGACCAGGGTTGGTGTCTGTTGCAGTTGCTGTTGAATACCCAGCACCCAAAACAGTTTCCAACACAAAATAGATCCAAAACACACACACACACACACACACACACACACACACATATATATATTTTTTTAAAAGAGAGAGGGATAACGAGAGAGAGAGAGAGAAAGAGAGAGAGAGAATAAATTTTATTCAGTTTTTCATGTGGCTTTCTTTTCTCTGAGACTTTGTTGTGTACATGTTGCTGGGTTTGAACCCACAACCTTGCACATGCCAGGCAAGTGCTGGAACCACTGAGCCCCTGCTACAGCCCCCTCCCCACCCAACACAAATTTTTGAGTGAATTACCTTGCAACTAAATATACAAGATGGAAATGCTGTGGGTATATCGTAAGCAACGGAGAGCAGACATTTATTTATCCCTTCATGGAAAATATGACCCAACCTTCCTATTGCACTTCACCAAATATTCTTCAGAGCACAAGAGACACCAAAAAGAAAAATAAGTTTGAAAACTCTGCAAGGATACTTTGCAGGATTAGGAGGATGTACTCACATATAGACTCTGAGAAACCCATTAATAAATAGACATAACTTTTTTTACTCTACCCCTATTCCGATTTCAACTGGTTGGTTGCTAAGCATTCTTCAAGACTCCTTGTGTAAACACTTGACACTCATCACAGCCCATGAGCCTCTCTGCACACTTGCCCTGTTTGTGGTTCTTCCTACCTGACCTTCCCATTGGACTACAGCACAGACCACTCAGCCCTAAGCCAGCGAGACACCCATGAGAAGCTGGTTTTGTGTAGAAGCAGGGCCAGGCGAATGCTGTTCCTGCGAGGGTGGTAGCAGGCTGGAACTCCTAGTGGTTCTGTCCGGTGTCCTGTACAAGAAGTGGGACAGATTTTGACCCAAGAAATATCAGCACTGTGGCTCCCTCTGAGCAGCATTGTGGTGTGATTTGGGGATCATTCCAGACTGTTCTATTTGAACTCTGAATGATGAACGTATGTTCATCAAACATATGTGAGTCTTAGGAAAATACCTATTAACTTCTAACAATCACTGGCATTTCTCAGGACTCATTGCTCATGGGTGCAGTTGCAGCCTTCTCCAGGAACACAAGGGACAGAGCCCCTCTCTGCATCACTTATTCCACGGTTTCCCAGCTCTGGGATTCAGGCAAGGAAATCCGTACCATTAGAAAGAAGCGGTTCCGATAGGCAGCCAGAGTTGAGAACTGCTGGTTAGCTAGACTACTTTCCTGGATTCTGAGTTTGGAACGGTGTTCTGGGATGCAGGTAGCCAGGAGGAGCTGGCTCCTATAAACAATGAGAGACACAGGTGCCCAAGTGGGACACTACCGATCCGTGGCCAAGACCATCAATGCGTGGCCAAGAGAAGAGCGGAAAGCCTTAGTGAGCAGACTTGACCCTCAGTAGGAAGTCTCTTGTTGTCTCAAACCCAGCTGTTGATGGGTGGGTTTGTGCATTAGGCTGTTGGCCCTGTACCAGGGGCTCTATGGGAAGACAGAGAGCTCCCAGAACTGCACCCAGCAGACAGAGCTGGGAGAATGATGTGGGGAGGAGAGGAGCCAGCCCTGTATGAGCTAGTGGGGAACTAGAGCCAGATTTCTGTGGACTTTGAGAAACAACGCAAATCTTTCAGCTTTTGGCCACAATCCACTCAATAGAAGAATCTCTTTATCTCCCCACCTGCTGCCCTGCATAGATCCCACATGGATTTTGAAAGCTTTTATCTCTCAAGCACCTGAATCTATTATGTGATAATGCGTTTTTGTGTGCTTATTAATTATTTAGTAGGCCTTGTTGTCCAAGAGCTTATGTAGGTAGTGAGTAAATATCAAATTTCCATTAGCCATTTTAAAACACTGAAATTAGCTCTATTTCCCTGGGTGGCTTCAGGCTGGGAAAGGCCTTTGGTCTTTTTCTGTAGATTATTTTTTTCCTAATGACAGCAGTCTGCTACCTTTGCTCCCTTCTAAACAATCACATCTGAACAGTCACAGAAGCCTATCAAGAAAAACAGTTTCTCTTCTTCTTCAGAGGCCCCCTCCAGAATGTTCTGACAAGGGTAGAACAGGATGTATTGACTTTCAGCTTCGAACTAAAATTAGCATTTTTACCCCCAAAATAACTCAGGATGCACCTGTTAAAGTGGTTCAAACGGTAGCATTTCTGTTTCTGAGTTTTCTTTGGGGTCCCCTTTTCAAAGTGACAACACCTCGCGGGTCGGTGTTATCTCAGGAGATGGAAAAATGAAACAGCGGTTTTCCCCAGTCTGCAGCAATTCCTCCCGCTTCAGTTCTCATGATGCCCATGGGGATGGGCACAGCGTAGAAGGAAAAGTCTTCTTCGTTCAGCTCTTGGGCTGCTGTCAGAGGGGTGTGGCTCCTTGCAGGCTGTGCGATTAGGCGGTGAGGCGACCCTATGTGGTTAATGACCACACTCGCCTCCCCACAGATGGCCTGATTTGCTTGGGACGAGGCTGTGGTTTTGAGGGGGTCTTTCTCAAGGAAGCCACCTCTACAGGTAGACGTGTGACTTTTCATTCATTCCTTCATGCATTCGTTCAACAAGCATGTACTAAGTTCCTGTCATGTGCCAGACATCATGTCCACACCCCTCATCATGTGGAGCTTACAGGCAAGGGGAGTGTGTGTCCACACGCGCACACACACTCACACGCACACAGAGTTCTCGGGGCCAGAGAAGTCTTTCCTGAGAAAGTTATATTTACACTATTGCTATAAAAATTGAGTTGTTCAGTTGTTTCTCTGTTTAGTCTTTTTTATATTTTGTTTTTTAAGCTGGAAACTCAGATGCTCAGAGGCAGGTATCTAAGGAGCACCACTTGTATGGCCAGAAGCAGCATTTCAGTCCCTTGTGAGAGCTGGGAATCCAGAGGAAGAGTAGGGCACAGTGGTGTGATGCGGAGCAGCTTTGGAAAGGGGGGTCAGATGGGTCCCCAAGGAGCAAAGCATTGTGGTTGGTCCAGGGAAGGTCCAGGCTGCGCCAGGAAAAGGAAATAGCTCTAAGTAGGTCTGGGGAAGAATGAGCTGGAGAGAGAGATATGGTTAGAAAGAGGAAATCCGACACCCAATGCTTGTTGAGTACCTACTATGTTCCAGACATTTGGGTTCTAGGGAAAGAACAGGAGCATGACAGATACCCTCTGGCTTTCGAGGAGCTTCCTGAGAGGACTGATTCACTAACCAAACACATATCTCTGCAACAAAACAGCATCAAATTATGAAACCGGCCAGGCAGAAATAAAGCTGTGGTGGCAGAGAGCTCAGCAAGCAGAAGGGCCTGCTGCAGAGAGGTGCTCAGGGGAGCACCTGAGGTGATGTGGGGGCCAGAGGCCTGGGGGTGCAATGAGGTCAGCCCCAGAAAATAAGGGAGGGAGACAAACACAGGGCACAGCCAGTGTGAAGGGCCCAAGGGGTTTCACATCACCCAAAATAACTAGCATGTAGGGGAGCAGAGGGCAGGGGAGCATGGCATGAGATGGGGTCTTTCCCTAAGGCAGAGTTGGGATTTTACTGTATGTAAAAAGGAAGCCACCGATAGAAGTTAAGTGAAGCAGTGTGATGATCAATTCTAGTTGTTGTAGGAGGAATGGATTCAAGGGATTCAAGGGTCAAGCACAACAATCAGGTGATTACTGTGGTGGATTCAAAGTTTACCCTTGAATTCCACCCATCAGAGAAGTAATCTGATGGCAGGAGAAACGAATAAAATCATTGGAAATGATTGGGCTTGCTGCTGGGAGCTTGGCGGGGGGCGTGTCAAGGCATTGCATAGGAAATGAGGGGAATGAAGGAAATAAGGAAAAAGGGGGATAGGTTTGCACTCAGGTTTCTGGTCAGAATAAATAGCAAGAAAGCGCATTCACTGAGGCACAGAAAATGAGGGAGGTGCAGATTGCTCTGGCTCAGCCTATATGGCAGACGAGAAGGTATCAAGCAGACAGTGAGAGCTCAGAGAAAGACCTCTGCAGATAATACCAGCTGTGGAGTCATCAGCATATGATGGTGTTTAAAGCGTGGCTATGGATGGAATCGCCCAGAAACGTGCTCCAGTGGACTATGCAGAAAGGGAAACGTGAGCTGAGGTCCATCCTGGAGAAACAAGCTTTGACAGGTTGTGTTAATGAACCCGAGGAAGGATGAGTAGGTGGGAGGCCAATCAGAGAGGCTGAAAGGATGGTGGGTTTGGATAAGTCCAGTGGTGGTTGGTTCAACACTGCAGAGAAGCCAGTAAGGAAGGGGAGCAAAGTGTTCATCTGACTCGCAAGCATGACAACTTTGGGTAGAGCCAATTTGGAGTATGGTGGGTCTGGGACCCACGTGGCCTTGGCTGAAGGATGAATGGAAAATGAAATGCAGATAATTCTTGCAAGAAATTTTGCTGTAAGGAAAATGAATGAATTGGGATAGTACCTTAGGGGAATATGAGGTCAAGGAACTTTTAAAAGTTTTGAAGTTGGGGGGCTGGAGTGGTGGATTGGCGGTTATGGCACTTGCCTGGCATGTGCAAATAAACGGGTTCAAACCCCAGCACCCAGGTACCAACTAAGTGTCGGAGCAACGAAAGCCATGTGAAAAACTCAATAAAAGTTGATTCTCTCTCTCTCTCTCTCACTGTCCTTCTCTCTTTAAAAAAAAAAGTTTTGAAGTTGGGATATACTAAAGCATTTTTGTATGTTGCTGGAAATGATCCCATAGGAGAGCATGATGGATAATTCATGCAGGGAAGAAAGGGTATTTGAAGGAACAAAGTGTTAGGGCAGGTGAATTGGGACGGAGAGTTAGTGTCCTGCCAGGGGCAGAACTTGGGTCCCCGAAGGTGGAGTGGAGTCAGATGATATGGAGGAACAGCTGGAACCTCTGGGTAAGTTGCCAGCAGCCACAGTTCCATGCTTGAGCAAAATGCGGTCTGTTCTTTATTGTTGAACCTTTTTTACAGGTGCACAAACAAGACTTTCATTATCAGCTTCATTATACAATTCTCTTTTCAGTTTCCCCGTAAACTTAAAGCATCAACCATTAGTACAATTCATGCCCTCGACTTCCCCACCATAATGACCATATGGAACTATTTGGTTTAAACCATTTCAGAGCATCAGACATAAAAATACTTAAAGTATCATCCATTGGTATAATTCATGGCCTTAACCTCCCCATCACATTGACCATATTGTTTAAACCTGCATTTACAAAGGACAGAGACCAAACACTTCATCAAATTCTGTCTCCCTAAATTCCTTTAGATGTTTCTGCAAACCATTACCTCACTAGATAAGAGAAGCCTTGAAGGTCACTGCACTGCATTAGTCTAGGAGCCCTATCTTAACATAAATGAAAAGTTTCTTATTTTGCTAGACTATGTTATAGGATATAATAACTCCTATACCCTATTAACTACTAAAAACTATTTTGTTATTGTAACCTTACCAAATATTCTATAGCTATCTTAGATCCTATAAATGTTAATCCTATAAAGTTATCTGTGCATCCTAACCTATGGGCTAAAAAGTTAAAGCCTAACCTCTGCGAAGACAAAAAGCGTAAACATGTCTTATTTACTGCTAGGGAGTTAAAGCTCATCCTCTGTAACAACAGGAAAGGTAAACACACCTTTCTCACTCAAAGTTCACAGTACAATGTGAGCACTCAGGATGGTATTGGTAAATGTTTCATGTATATTGTTTCTTTGTTACTTAGTTCTAATTATTTTGCTTTCTATATCCAATTTTGTTTTAAAGCCAGTATAGCTTTGTTTTCCATGATTTCTATATGTGGTATAACAAGTATCCTTCTCAACAATCCGCAAGAGTTCTCTAAGCAATAGAATTCTCATAACAACCAGAGAGGTTCAGTTTGAGTAAATTCACAATACGCATAATTACTAAAATACATCCAGTTCCTAGAAGGGATGGTTTTTGGCAATCTCCACGGCTGGCTTTGCCTAGCCCATCCCCAAGCCTGGACTTTGTCAGACAGAACTTCGGTGGCCATTGCCTCCTCCAGTGTCCCATCAGTACTATAACAAACACCTACAGACTTGGTAGCTTAAAGCGACATGCATTTATTCCTTCGTAGTTCAGGAGATCAGAAGTCCAAAAATCAGTTTCACCAGACTAAAGTCAAATTGTCAGCAGCACTGAAGTCCTGCCAGATGTTCTAGGGAAGAATCTCTTTCCTTGTCTTTTCCAGCCTCTAGAACAGCACTCTTGCTGACAGCATTTCCTCCTTTTCCTGATCCAGCAGTGAAGCCTATTCAAACCTCTTTGCTTTTGTTACCTTTCTTCTTCCTCTGTACTCACACTTCCCCATCTCTCTCCTATAATGACACTTGTGATCATATTTAGGGGCTGTCTAGATAACCTAGGATGTTTGCCCCATCTCAAGATCCCTAATCACACCTGCAAAGTCTCTTTCGCCATCTCAGGTAACAATCAGCTGTTCTAGACCTCAGGATCTGGATATCCGAGGGAAGCATGATTCTGGGGCTGGTCTTGGCTGGGCAGGGGATTCTTACTTTCCTGGGAAGAGAGGCAAAGTGCCCGTGGAGGGGTGTGGAAAAATGAGCAGGTTCATGATTTGGGCTTTGCTTTGGTGAGCGAACTATGAAGCAAAATTGATGGCCAAGAGGGTCAGTAGTGTGGGGACAGGAGTAGAGGGGAAGCGGAAGCATCCAGAAAACAGGACTCGAGTGCCTAGGGAAATGTAGTCGGTTTCAGGGCAAGGATGAGCAGTGATTCAAGGCTTATTTTACAAATACTGTGATTTTTCTCCAGGTGAATTTGGTCACATAGTTAGAGGACAGGGAAAGCAGAGGAATGGAGCTCACTAGTGTTTCTGGGAAGAACATGGCATGGTAGTAAGTGAAGGATGAGAACTATGGGATTCTCCATCTTGTTGAGAGGCAGGGGGAAGATGTGGCAGCCTGATGGACTGTATGTAGGAAGGTAGCTGCATCAGCAGCTCACGCGTCAAGATGAGGGGATCTGCTGCAGGAGCAGGTTTCTAGAACAAGTGTACCGTAAGTCTAGCAGGCCCCGGGCAGGGTGGGATGCCTTCTAAGTTAGTCAGTTTCACATCACTGTAACAAATGCCTGAGGAAAAGCAACTCATAAAGAGAAAAGGTTTATTTTGGCTCATGCTTTGAAGGTTCCAGTTCATGATCAGTTGGCCCTATTTCTTTCAGGCCTACAGTGAGGTAGCACATTTCGGAGGGAGTACCGGGCAAATGAAAACCAGGGAACAATGGAGAGGGAGTAGGAGGCCTAGGTTCCACACTCCCTTTCAAGGGCACGCCCCCAATGGCCTGAAGCCCCGCCCCCACTAGGCCCCACCTCTTAAAGTTTCCACAGCCTTCCTGGGGAACAGGGCCTTTAACACATGGCCCCTTGGAGAACGTTCAAGATCCACCCGTCGCACCTTACTTCAGATGTTGGAAACAGTGCATATTCCGGTGATGACAAATGCTGAAGTTTCCCTTTAGGAAGGCGTTACTGAGGGACAGACAGATGGTCCATCCACCCGTATGCTGCTAACACCAGGAATGAAGACAGGAAAGGGGTGGCAAGGAATTTTGTGAGCCAGGAACCACAGTCTTCGGTGAATGAGGCAGAGGGACCTGGAATAATGACAAACACTCTAAGGGCAGAGGGTATCATACCTAATGACATCTACTTAATAGGAGCTGAGGGTTTTGGAGAAGTGATTTGGAAGGAGCAATGGGGAACAAGGACAGCACCTTGACTTCCTTCCTACTCTGAGGGATTCAAGGTGTGAAAGAGCAAGTAGCCAACACTCAGAGGGTTCCTAGAGGTGTGTTCTACTAAGATGAAGGAAGTCATTGAAGCCATAAGAAGGGTGTATCCCAGTAGCACAATGGAAGGGTATGGGAGGTGTGAGGTTTGGGGAGCATAAGGATTTAAGCCTGGCAATTACAGAGTATTGGAGAATTCCTGGATTTCTAGAGTAGGTTTCACAGGGATCAGGAATGATGGAACTACATCACAGAAGGCCTTGATAGGCGGACCAAGGAATTTGCACTTTACCCCGTATGTCAACACCATGGAGGCAGTGGTGGTGTGTTAGCCCGAGTTTGAGCAGCAAACTGTCTGGACAAAGACACTTCATAGGAAATTAATTTTTAGCTGTGGGAATGAAGGAGACTGAGAAGCTCCTGCAACAGGTCAGGCCTAGGGTCTGTCCCATGTATGAACACTGAGAATGGGGGAAAGAAATGAGGGTTGCCAGAAATGTGACTTCTTTTGAATTTGGGGACACAGAAGAAACCAAGGAGCAAGTTGGAGATGTCTCCCATACTTCAAACTTATGGTTGGAAGAACAGGTTTTGGAAGGAAATTGTTGGGTTTGCCGTAGGGCAAACCATAGTTAAAGGTTCACATGCAGTAGAACCTAAGGCTGGAGAATAAGGTGAGTCAATGGGTGTTTCCCTTGTTGCTAAACCAGGGGTAACTGCCTGGTTTTTCCTGGATTGAGAATAGGTAAGGACCTAGCAGGATCCCAGGAAGCAACAGGCGATTCTCCCTAATTTAGCTTCAGATCCTTAGGGGAGGGCTGGAACCTTTGATTACCATTCTGTCCTAAGGTGTGTACCATTGTACACGTGGGTGTATTAAGGCGCCCCGGTCCAGGAGCTCAGTCATGCCCAAAGCCAGTCCAGCTAGAGCAGGGCTGCTGTCATTCATGTTTGTAACCAGGGTGACTTTGGGCACACTAGGACACCAGCCAGTGCTTTCAGGGCGAGCCTTCTTGACCAGAGGCCTCTTTTACCTCTTTTCTATTTCATCATCCAGTTAAGGCACTGCAGGGATAACAGGCAAGTGGTTTCCCTTGGGAAAGAGGTTTCATCACACCTCTGAGCCCAGGTCCAAAATCACAGTTCGGGTCTGGCCAAGAATCTGACTCATTCAGGTGCAAACCCCACCCGCTTTTGCCCAATTTCCTGCATTCTGCCGACAGCAGCTCTTTTCTTGCTTTGACTTGAAATCCAGGGGTCTTTGAGCGTGCCTAGCGTCACGGAGGCTGACATTGCCCTCTCTGGCTTCCCTGTCTGGCCTCTTCCTTCCTTCATCAGCGTTCACCGTTGCTGTGAGCCGCGCGGCAAGGCTGATGAGGGGCCCCGGTTTGGGGAGGAGCAGGAGCCCCCGGGGTTAACCCGACCCTTCCGGGAAAGCGCTGGGGGCCGCGCTCGGAAGGTTATCCGGCTCCCGCGCCCGGCTTCTGCTCCCAGCCCCGCGCTCCCGGCGCGCGCCTACCCGGACCCGGGCCAGGCTGCGGGCGCGCGGGCGGACGGGACGGGGCGGGGCGAGGAGGGGGCGCGGCCTCTCCAGGTGGGGCGGGGCGGGCGGCAGGAGGCGGGCGCGGGTGAGGGGTCCGGCCGCCGCGGCGAGAGCGCGCCCAGCCCCGCCGCGATGCCCCCGCGCCCAGGACGCCTCCTCCCGCCGCTGCCCGGGCTGCCGGGCCCGACCGCGCTGCTGCTGCTGCTGCTGCTGCTCGGCAATGGCGGCGGGAGCTGGGGCGCCGGGGCCCAGGAGCCGGAGGCGGACAGGCCCCCGGCGGCCGACGGCGGGGACGAGCAGGACCCGCACGCCAAGCACCTGTACACGGCCGACATGTTCACGCACGGGATCCAGAGCACCGCGCACTTCGTCATGTTCTTCGCGCCCTGGTAACTGGCCGCAGCTCCCTGCTCGGGGCTCCCGCCACGCAGGCCGGGTTCCAGCCCCGCACTCTGCGTGCCGAGCGCTCCGGGATGGGGGCGCGGGTCACTGCAGCTCGGGGCTTCTGGCCCGGAGTGTGGGCACTGGGGTTCGCGCCTCCGGGCTGGGGCCGGGGGAGTGGGCACTGCGGGCTTGGGCCAGGAGGCGTGGGGCGCTGGAGCGCCGCAGGCTCAGGACCTAGGGCCAGGGGGCGTGGGCGCCACGACTCGGACGCTCGCGGCTGACGTGGCGCTTCGCAGTCGGGGAGGTGCAGGAGGAGGGGGGCGGTCCCCGAGGGGGAGAGCCTGCTTGTCGCCTCCGAGCCCTTACCCTCCCAAACCGGTGCTGAAGGGAAGAGCGAGGTGGGGGTCCTCATTCTCCTGGGCTGCTGGAGCCCAGACGTCACCCTGCCGGTCCCCTGCCCAGCGCCCCAAACTTCCTGTGCCGGCCGCGCGCAGCGGCCTGCGGGTTGGCTGAAGCTGGGGGACCACGTGCACTCGCCGGGAGGATCCTTCCTGATGGCTGCGCTGGCAAAGTAGACGTCTGCAAATCACCTTCGTGAGGGTTTAGCTGAAAAATAAAAACTCACCAAACTTAGATTTTGTGGCTGCGAAAGGGTGGATGGGGCAAGCAGACTGGGACTCCTGTACCACTCCAGGAAGCCATCAGTGGTGCGAGTGCTGGGTATGGCCCTGCAACTTGGAGTGGATGTGAGCTGTGCCTTGGCTGGCCCACAATCACAAGGCTGTCACCTTCTCATCTCCCAGGTTTGGGGGCTAGGCATTTGGAAAGTGGTTGAAGTCACACTTTCTGGTTGACTCCTACCCTGGGAATTATTAACAACACAAACTCATGCAGTGGGCCCCTGCAGGGGTCTAGCTGTAGACACTCCAGGAAGGGAAGTTCTGGACCAGGGAGGGCAGAAAGCCCGTAATCTTCGGACACAAGGCAGTTTGAGATGTCGGGAGGCTCTGGCTGTGCTTATTCAGAATTTGGTATTGTTTCCCAAGCCCAGCAGAGGCTTATTAGGGGAAAGGATGTACGACTAGTAAAGGTGCCTAAGAAAAATGGCTTATTCAGAAATTAGGCCTTTTGAAGTGGGAGAAACTTTTCTTTTAACTTCCTAGGTGGGCTGTCACTATATTTCAGCTCCTTTGGTATTAAATCAGCTGTTTTGGTCTCCTCTGGCTCATAGCCACTGTTTATTAACAATGTATGTATGGAATACATTGTGTTTCAAGATCCCAAGAACCAACTGTTTTCAATTTTAAAAACTGTCAATGGTATAGAAAATGCTTTGTAGCATGAAACAGTTGATGTTAATATTTACTCTGTACAATAGTAGTCTCAGAGTAATTACTCCAATTAAATGCACTACTGTACTTAGACCCTGTTTCATTGGAATAAATCTACCATTTTCTCTCCTTTTTTTTTTTTTTAAGAAAAATTGACACATAGATGTAGTTAAGTCTCCTGCAGTGGTAATGGAATTTTAATTTCAAAATCTCTGCAGTAGGTACCGGTTAGTCCTGGACTGGCAGCAGGCTGGACAGTGTGTCTGGGTAATAGCTAATTCCTTTTTCAGTGTACGTGACTTGTGGACATCTATCTAGATGGATGTCCCAGAAAAAATGACTATTTACATTTTTATTTATTTGCTTCTTACTAGTCTGTTACAGCTATTTATATAGAGATGTGTAGGTTTCTGTGGTGGCCTTTACAAGTTAGACTTTTAAGAGCAACTTGAAGCTCAGATAGAATGCACTGCTCCCCACCCCCACACATCTTTCCCTTTTCAGAGGCTGTGTTGAAAGCTTGTGTGATCTGGGGGCAAGGACACCATGTAACAAAACATGCATCTCTGTCTACTTTTGCTCTGAACTTGGCAGCTGTAGCATTGTCCTGCTGTAGATTTTGTGCCAACATCAGGTCACAGCTTTTCTATGGCCAGTGTGTGGGTCACACTGAACTTGGTGACACTAAGGTCAAGATTAGGACTAGGTGGCTTTGCTCTGTTACTTGACCACAGAGTACCTTCTGAATGCAACTAGCTGTCTCAGGTAGGTGATATAGCCTCAAGGGCTCCAAACCTGAAGTTCTGACCAGATGGCACCTGTGGTTCAATCCATACTTGCTACCGGAGCAGGAGCAGCAAACCTCCCCTGGTAGTGAGGCCCAGGATGATCAGTTTTTATTTAGTGCCCAAAGAACTTTTCTCTTGTTTTGCTTTACAGTACTGGGGATTAAACCCAGGGCCTTGTGTATGCTAGGCAAGTGCTCCACAACTAAGTTACATCCCTAGCTATTTTTTAAAAAAAAATTATTTTGAGACATGGTCTTGCTAAATTGCCAAGGCTGTCTCTAACTTGCAATCTTTCTGCCTTAGACTCCCCAGTAGCTGGGATTGCAGGTGTGTGTCCCTGTGCCTGGTCCAGTGAACTTATTCTTTATGCTCATTCTTTTTTTTTTTTTTTTAATAGAGAGAGGGACACTGAGAGAGAAAGAGAATCAGTTTTATTTAGATTTTCCTCTAGTCTTCATTGCTTTGACACTTGGTTGTGAACGTGGTGGTGCTGGGGTTTGAACTCAGGTCCTTGTGCATTCCAGGCAAGCACTGTTAGCACCAAGCCACTGCTCCAGCCCCTTTCTGCTCATTCTTTTTTAATATTTTTTATTAAAGAGTTAAGTTATTGTATATTTATAAATGTGTATAAAGTAACAATATGATATGCATTTGCTCCTAAACCAGAGTTACCCCCACATTGCCCACACCCAGTCTCTTGATTCTTCTATATTTTGCCCCTATAACCTATATAAATGTTTAAATTGTGAATTTTCCAGAACCTTTACGCTCATTTTTTTTTTAAGAGAGAAGGACAGTAAAAGAGATAGAAACAGAATCAATTTTTATTGAGTTTTTCACATGACTTGCGTTGCTCTGACACTTAGTTGTGTACGTGGTGCTGGGGTTTGAACCCGTGTACTCGCACGTGCCAGGCAAGCTCTGTAACTGCTGAGCCACCGCTCCAGCCCCTACACTCATTCTTAATGCTTGTGTTTAATGTCTTGTGTTTTCACAAGAAAACTAGTAAAGGATGCAAAAGAGTTGTAAAGTTCTAGACGGCATGACTGACCAAATTCCCCTGGAGTCAGAACTGCCCTTGAAAACCCCAGAGCGGGTAGGGTTGCTTGCTGGAAACCACCCATAGTCACTCAGGAGGTCCTCAGCCAGCTTTTCCTCCAGCTTTGGAGTGGAGCACGGCCTCTTTCTTAAGCACCAAATGAACTAATTGTCAGATCTGTGTCTTTAGACAGCATCACACTGGATGTGGTGCGATGCTCTGGCCAGGAGAAGGAACCTGCTGGAACTGGTAATGGCTAAGGAACTTGGCCTTTTCCTTGTTATCTCTCCCAACCCCACCTTGCCAGGCTCACTTTGGGGGCATAGAAGTTGAATCTACAAGTATAGTTTCACTGTACTGTTTACCATTATTTTTTCATTCATTCAGCTAAGAAATTGCCAAGCGCCTCCTACTCACCAAGTGTGTCTAGGTGCCAGGACCAACTTGCTTGCTTTGTTGGCGCTCGTGCCACTGTACCGAAACACAGCCCTGGGATTTTCCTCACAGTGGTCTTCTAGAAAAGAGGGAATGATACTGTATTTCGGACTCTTATGAAGCAAGGATTCTCTTAGCTAGGGAAGACAAGTTTGCTCAAAGTGAACTTCTTCATTTCTACCTTAGATGCTTATTATTGAGGTTAGCTCTCAGAAAAGAGGCAAACAGGCTTAACTGATTTTACTGAGAAATTATTTTGAGGAAAAACTCACAGTTGTAAATGCTGGGTGTTTTTGTAAAAAAAAAAAAAGCATTCTTTCAAAAAAAAGGATCACTTTAAAAAGCAGTGCATTGGGCTGGAGCTGTGGCTTGGCGTTACGGCACTTGCCTGGCATGCGTGAGTACACAGGTTTGAACCCCAAAACATACACACATAAGAATCAGCTATGAAATCATGTGAAAAACTAAATAAAATGTATTCTCCCTTTCTCTCTCTCAAAAGAGCAGTATAGCAAGTGGTTACATTGTAGATATGTATAACATACTTACTTGATAAATGAAAAAAAAACACATACTAAATGCTGTGTGATTGTACTTGGGGCTTAGAATGAAGTTTCTAGTGTGTTCTCACTCCAAATTCAAGGGTCGCCCTGCAGGCAGCTGAGAATACAAGATGGTCACCAGGGATGTGACTCAGAGAGCAGGTCTAGTGATGGGAAGACACCGATGCTGTCATAACCCCAGCTAACATTATTTTAATTGATAGGCAATTTAAAAATATTTGTATGCAACTAAATTCACATAATGAATATTATAAATAGATGTTTGATTTTATCAATACTAGAATTTTGAATGGCCACACACTCGTTTAAAAACATTTTTTTATGTACTCGCTCTTCATTAGAGAAAGTGCAGAATTGATTTAATTTTGAGGTCACCTTGCATTTGTGCATATTTAACTGTATAATAGAGGAGATCCGACTAATCAAGGAGCAATTACAGGAAGAAGTGCTAAGCTGCTGCCGTACAGGGAGAAAGGAGAGATTTCCAGAAGAGGTCAGAACGGGCACTCAGCAGCCTGGGAGGCAAGATAGACTTCATGGAGATGATGACACTCGATCTAAACCTGAAGAGCAAATAGCCAGGTGGAGGTTAGGGAAGAAGCAGGAGGGAGAGAGTGTGTACCTGGCCCCAGGGCATGGCCAAGCAGTGACCTTTGGTCTGCAAGGGGAGCTGGGTGGGTTCTGGCACAGAGGTGAATAGGAAGATCTCAGACATGCCTTGCCCATTTTGATTTGATGCTGAGTGGATGTGGCACTGTCCCGAGCAAGGGAGTGAGGTCCTGGAGTAATTTGTGAGCTGCTTATCTGCTGTGGGGTACAGAAAGGACGGAGAGCCCGTTGCCTGATAGACAGGACTGCTGAGGTAGGCTGGGCACCCAGACCTGGCACTCAGTCTGGCTGTTCCTCTCACCCTCTTACAGGTGTGGACACTGCCAGCGGCTGCAGCCAACTTGGAATGACCTGGGAGACAAGTACAACAGTATGGAGGACGCCAAGGTCTACGTGGCTAAAGTGGACTGCACGGCCAGCTCAGAGGTGTGCTCTGCCCAGGGCGTGCGAGGATACCCCACGTGAGTAGGAAGGAAGGGCGCACGCCCACATCGTGCCAGGCTTTTCGTGTCTCTGTGCTGACCGCCTCTAGCCAAAGATGGTCCAGGTTGAACTTCTGGTAATTTCCTTTATAGATCTGAGGAGTGAGGAGATGCTGAATTTAAGCAGGCCACCCTGTTGCTCAGGAAAGATATTTAATAAGAGGGTCTATTTTAGAGGTCTTTGTACTTTGGAGAAGGCCTTTAATCAGCATTGGGGTTTCCTGTTTATGAGAGGATGTGTTTGGGGGACAGTTCTGGGGATGTGCCTGAGGTCCCGCAAGTTCCCCAGGACATTTTACACACTGTCATCAGTTTGGGCTTGAATACTTGGTGACTATAATTATTAAACACCTCTCCTAGAGCTGCATTCTATGCAGTTAGCACAAAGGCTGTTTCTGTTGGAAAGAAGGGTAATAAACAGAAACATTTCCCAATGAATCCCACTTTATGTACAATTAAATACACCAATTAAAATAAATACATAAATAAACCTTTTTATAATCTCAGGTATCCATTACAGTAATGGTGAGCCAGCTAACACACTGGTGTATTAAACAAAAGAAGTTGTCATTGTTCCATTTCTGTTGCTATAACTGAATACCATGGACTGGGTAATTTATATAAAAAATAAGTGTTTATTCAGCTCATGGTTCTGGAGGTCCAAGGCTGGTGGGCTACATCTGGTGAGGCCTTCTTGCTGGTAGGGATGATATGGCAAGGTGGCCCAGCGCTTCCCATGGTGAGACAGAGCCAGTTTGTTTATTTAAGACTCTCTTCTTTTTCTTATAAAGACACTGATGTGGTCCTGGGGGCCCCACTATCATAAACTCATCTTATCCTAATTACATCATAAAGGACCTATCTGGTTCTGCCTCTAAATACCTACAATGTGGATGATTAAATTTCAATATGAGTTTAGGTGGGGGCATTCAAATCATAGAATTAAAAGACCACGGGGGAAGCTGTGACTCTGAGCCCCAGGGACTTGCCCTAGGGACTTTCCAGCTCAGCATCTCTCTGTTCCTATAGTAAGGCTTGGGTTCATGACTGATGGCCCTGTTGAATGGAATATTTGGTCCAGGAATAATCACTGCGATAGAGGAGGTGGTATCTTGAGAAGATAGCAGCCCCTTTCAAACCACTTGGTGAGTGTTAGAAGGAAAAGCAATTCACCTAAGCAGGAAGACGGTGTTTCCGCAGGTGGCAGAAGGGTTGGCCACTGCAGTTCCCCGAATACTTGCTACAACTGAGGGATGAAGTGAGTCCTATGCAATTCATTGCTTCATTGAGTAATATAGGGGCCCATTGATTAAGGATAAAATCAGAGCTGATCTTCAAACCTGAGAGTCAGCGTGGAGAAAGTTTCCCTCAAACCCTGGGCTTGAACAGGGAAGCCACACTGGATTCCCAGCTCTGCCATTTATGTATCATGCAGCTGTGACTATGTCATTTAACCGAGGTGGGATGATGATGCCCATCTCACCCTCCGGGAGAGTTCAGTAGAATAATGTGTGTGCAAACACTGATCGGAGTGTGCTTGCTCAATGTTAAAGTTCCTCCTGCATTTGGAAATAAGTATTTCCATAGAGGCCTCTGCATCTCTTGGTCTTTGGTGGCTGCTTGGTAACCTAGGTGTGTAATCTGAGCCTGCATCAATAGAGAGAAAATTTCCTATAATATGTCCCTAGCTAAATATATTCACTACCCTATCCTTCATAACACTGCCTTTAAAGTGAACTCTGCTTGGATCAACAGCCTCTCTTAGAAGCAGTTGGTGAGTCAGTCACAGGAGGAGGACTAGGAGGTAAGGGCTCACCTGGTTCAACCCCGTCACTTTCAAGAGGCGGGGCAGCCGTGATGGATTGGCATGTCCAGGCTGTCTGTGCTGTGAGTTGTGTACACCACAAGCCATGCTACAGAGAGGCAGTGTCACCGGGCTTCAGAGAGGGAAGGAAAGGCTTCCTTCTGGACCGGGTTGGAAGCACTGCTTGGATGTTGTTCATCAGCTTAACAAGACCCATTTTGGATCATGTGTCCTGATTTTTATTAAGAAGATCTGGGCTCCCCAGGTTAACCAGGTACTGGTTTTGTGTATGGTGACTGTGGTCAGGGAGGGAGTCCCTGTGACTACCATGGGCCCGTGGAAGTGCCTGAGAATGGTTGTATTTTTGTTTTTGTTTTTAATAGTGCAGGAGGCAGAGTGTTATATACAATATGTAGTTGCATTGAGGCATTTATAGATTTACCTGTGTGAGCTTTTACTTTCTGTAAAACTTGACTCTCATGGAGTCTTTGCGAGGCCTGAATCGGATGATGGACGCAGATGCCTGACCCCAGGGTGTGTGTGAGTACACAAGCTTTTACGTCATTCTTCCCCTGGTACATTTAACTGGAGTAGAAGATTGGAGTGAACTCCCAGAGCCTCTAGGGATGGCTGACCATGCTCAAAAGAATGTTTGAAGGGCTGAGCCAGGAGAGAATCGTTACATCTGGAAAACCCTGAGCAGGAGTTGGGCTGAAGGGGAGCCACACCATCTGCAGGGGTCCCCCGAGGCTGCCACAACCAAGAACTGCGCACCTGGGTGGCTGAAAGCAGCACAGATGTGTTGTCTCCCAGTCCTGGAGGCCAGAATTCCAAAATCAAGGAGTCTGCCAGGCCACTCTGAAACCCGTGAGGGGAATCCTTGCCTCCTCCTGGCCTCTGATGGTTACTGGTGTGTTAGCTTTGTTTTGCTGTCACAGCATACCTGAGATTTATGTTAGCTCACAGTTTTGGGGGCTTCAGCCCATGGTCAGTTGGCCCTGTTGCTTTTGGGACAGTGGTAAGAAAGCACATCATAGCAGAAGTGTGGCAGAGCCAGCTGCTCGCCCCAGGGTAGTCAGAAAGAAGAGAATATGAGGAAGAGAAGGGGTCAGGGTCCCACAGTCCCCTTCAGGGACACACCTTCAGTGGCCTGAGATCTCCCCTTAAACCCCACGTTGTAAAAGTTGCAGTACCTCTCGGGAGTGGCACAGGGGAGCAAGCCCTTAACACATGGGCCTCAGCGGCAGCAGCTGGCACTCTTGCGCTCCCTGGCTGATAAGCGCATCACTCTAGCCCTCTGTCTTCACACGGCTTCTGCCTGTGTGCAGGTCTCCATGTGCAAATTCCCCCTCCTTAAATAAAAGAACCCCTGTGATTTCAAATTAGGGCCCACCCCAATGATGAGTTTAACTTGACCGCCTCCATGAAGATCCTTTCTCTAAGGCCTTGTTGTAAGGTTGGGGATTAAGTTTTTGACAGATAGGATTTTAGGGACATAGTTCTCCTAACAGCTTCGACAGAACTTTTCTCACATAGTTGTTCAAAGTGATAACGAAGTGGGGATTTTCTCCTCTGAAGTTTCCTTGAAAGAGACCTGTCACCAGGAGACAGGTACCCCAGAGGAGGTTTGGTAATAGCACAGAAATTGGGGGCTGTGCTCTTGGGTTTGTACCCTGTACCCAGTATCCATTATCTTCTCAACCTCTGTTGACCGTGAGAGTTGGAGTCAGATGCCCCAGGGTCAACTGAAAGGTCTGTAAGGGAAGCTCCAACTCTCTCTGGGCTTTATGAACTTAGGAAGAATCTCTGACTTGAACATATTAGAGAGATTTTCAGTCCAACAACATGAAGAGATTTAAAAAACAAAAAACAAAAACTATTATATTTTAGCCAGGCATGGTGGTACATGCCTGTAAGTCCAGCGGCTAGGGAGGCTGAGGTAGGCAGATCACAAACTCAAAGCCAGACTCAGCAACTTAGAAAGTCCCAGAGTAACTTAGCGAGGCCCCGTCTCAAACTAAAAAGTAAAATGGGCTGGGGGATGTGGCTCAGTGGTTAAGCCCCACCAGGTTCAATCCCCATTACAATAAATAAATAAACAAAAATTTGTTTTACTTGATATGTATCAAATTAAAAAAAATCACAGACTAGGATTTTAACTTGAGCAAAGAAATGAGTTTGACAACCCTTGGTCCTCTCTGGTATTTTGAGGATCTAGCTGTTTTCTACTCTGCAGCATTTGGTGGGGGAGGCACTGAGAAGGAAGAGAGAGAGAAAAGGTGGGGAAGCACAGTGAACGAAGTCCACGTGTCTACGGCCGTAACGTACCTTGCCACAGCTGCAGGACACTCTGGATTGGGTGAGGGCTGTCGTAATTGTGCAGCACACTTTGGTCTGCTTAGAATGTCAAATTTCAGTGTCTATCATTGGACGCATGGTGTCATGGCCAGATCTAGTTGTATTTTGGCTTTGGCTTCGGCTTCGGGTGTGTATGTGTGGTGATAAAAATGCAGATGGTCCCTGGCTTAACTGTAGTTCAGTTTAGGATGTTCTGACTTTACGATGGGGTGAAATAGTCCCTGTGTAAGCTTTCTGCTTATCACATTCGGTAAGCACATGAGACATTCAGAGCACAAAATAATTCATACTTTATTATCAAATAGGTTATGCGTTAGATGACTTTGCTTACTTTAAACTAAAGTAAGTATCCTGAGAATGTTTAAGATAGGCTTGCTAAGCTATGATGTTTGGTAAATTAGGTGTATTAAATGTATTTTGGGGGCTGGAGCGGTGGCTCAGCAGTTACAGCACTTGCCTGACATGCTGGGTACGTGAGTTCAAACCCCAGCACCACGTGCACAACGAAGTGTCCGAGAATGAAAGTCACATGAAAAACTAAATAAAAGTTGCTTCTCTCTCTCTCTCTCTCTCTCACTGTCTTCTTTCTTAAAAAATGAAAGAAAGAAAAGTATTTTTGACTTCTGATATCTTTAATTTATAATGGGTTTGTTTGGATGTAATCCCGTCATAAGTTGAGGGGCATCTGTGTGAGCTGCTGAGGAGACCCAGCATTGTTCTTTGTTGGAGGCATGTTGGGGACCTCAGTTAAGCCCCTTCATGTGACCCCAGGTTCTTGGTAAGGCCAGTGTACATATTGCGCCGTACCTGCCTAATCTAGCTAAGGTCCTGGTTTTCTAGTATAGCTATGGGACTTCATCTTAAGGCCCTCACGTCATGGGGAGTCAGCAGTTTGTTGTGTACTGAATGTTTGTTGAAATCCTACCCCTCTCCCCCGCCAGTGTGATGGCATTAGGAGGTGGGACCTTTGGGAGGTCACAGAATGGAAATTTTGCCCTTATTAAAGAGACCCCATAAAACTCTTGTCTCTCCCACCATGTGAGGACACAGGGAGGTGCTGTCAGTGATCCAGAAAGCCCTCACAGACACTGGATCTGCCAGCCCATTGACCTTGCTCTGCCCAGTCCCTGGAAGCATGAGAAATAAATTTCTGTTTTTTATAAGCCACATAGTCACTGGCATCCTGCTATAGCAGGCCAAACGGACACCATCCACATACATACCATGGAAATGCTATGGTGTTTTAGGTGCCAGGTGCCAGCCTGCATTTCTTTCTTCTTCTGACGGTAGCCACCTTTCCTCCTCCATCTGGCTTCTTCTGTGAAGTTTCATCTAGCGCATGCTTCCCCATTTCCCGGGGGGATCCAGGACCAAGAACTGCCAGTGTCATCCTCCAAGATGTCTTTTGCTGACCACGAAAGGAACAGTTCCCACATCATCTCAGCAGATTCCTTCAGAGGCCAACATATGTAGGGGAAAAAAAAAAGACCCTTCTCCAAGGGGAAGTGAGGGAATGGACTACATCAGCCAGTGTCAAGGGTGTCCTGATAGTCGGAAACTAGAATTCTCACAGTAAATGCATATCATTTATTTGTGGGAGCTTGCCAAGGTAGCTTGGAAATGCATTTGCTGCAAAATAATGCTGTGTCTACCATAGTCCTAATTTAGACATACACAACGACAGCACAAAGGACACAGACATTGTGTTATCCTGGGAAGGATAACAAATTCCTAACAGGGAGAGGCCTGGGAGTTAGTTCTGCATATGAGCCCTGAATCCTGCAGTGTGAGCTTAACTTCACAGCATGAGGCTGGAAGTTTCCACCTTCATTATGTTTTCCTTGAAGAACATCAGAAACATCTGAAAGTTTAGGATTATGTGAACGTCTGATCTCCCAGAATGTTATTTTTGTTTCTCCTTCAAGTTTTATCAAGGAGTGGCAGAGAGGCGCCTGGCTGTAGCCCTTGGATAGCTCATCTTCTGAACTAAATGAGCTTGCTCCCTGATAAGACAACGCCCTCAGCTCAGAGCAGCTCAGAACACTTTCAACTGCTGTTCTGCCTAATTGTTCATTGTTCTTTCAGCCTGAAGTTTTTTAAGCCTGGCCAAGAAGCAGTGAAGTACCAGGGTCCTCGGGACTTCCAGACGCTGGAGAACTGGATGCTTCAGACGCTGAACGAGGAGCCGGCTGCTGTGAGTCCCCCCGACTTCCTTCCTGTAGTTTTGGGGTACTTTGTAACTGGACAGAGGTGATGAGGTGGAAAAATTAAGAGTGCCTTTGTAAAGCAACTCTGTGTAAGAACTTCATGAAATTGTAAGTAAAGATTAACTTGTTAATTTTTTTGATGGAAATATGCAAATATGCACAAAATTAGAGAGAAGCATCTAGCCAACTAACTCCCAGCTTCAACTGGGAGTTGAAGCTGCTTTCTCCCCTGCCCCCGTCCCTAGTTTGACTGCGTGGGTCCTTAAAGGGTATCATTTGTGAGTATTTCAGACAGGTACTTTCTGCTTTGGGACATCACCACTGTTCCACTCACACATGAAATATAACGAATAACAATCCTTCAGCGTCAGAGATTAACCTCCAGCACCTGGGACCCACAGCTGAGCATTTAGGCCACCTTGCCACTTCCTCCCATTCACCACCCACAGTCCCCTGACCCAGTCTTGTTCCTATAACTCTACCCATGGCATGGATCTTTCTTTATCTTATCAGTCCTCAATCCCCCATGGTCCTAATTGGCTTTGCCGATATTGTAACTTAATAACTTTAGTAAATACCCTTAGTGTCTCTGTGCACCTCCCCGTTTGAAGGCACCTATTGGAAAGTTACAGATACCATGAGAACATTATTTAGTAGAAAACGTGTGCTCCTCCCCCTGTAGTAGCTTGTGGTGACTGTGACCCATTCCTGTGTATGTGGTGCTTCCTGATGAATGCCAAGGGCCCAGGGAGGCTGGGTTAGACTTTGATGGTTTATGCTGTGAAGTCGGCAGGACTGGAAAGTGGCCAGCAGGGCCCTTGCTGGGTGTTTCTGATGAAATGTCAGGAGCTTCTGAAATAATTGAGTGTGACTTCAGTGTCAACAATTAACTAAGACTGCCTGTCGGGGAGGGTGGGTGTCCACCAACTTGACAGTGGTCTGCGGCCACCTGCAATCCCAGTAGTTGCTCTAGAGCTCTGCTGCTCCTTAGTGTCATTTTCCAGCTGGTGTGTGTGGCTCTTAACCCTGTCCTGTATTTCCGTAGCTATCATGGCTAATCAGAAACTGCTGCTGCTTCAATACTACCGTAGTTCACATTTCAAACTGTAAGTGGGTGGTGAAGAGTATCTGTGCATGGCGTAGCATCAGGGTTCACTAGAGACTTACCTAATTATAGGAAGGAGGGGGGAACTACAGACCTCTCAGAGAGTAAATTTGCATCTTTGTCACAGTGAGAAAGCTGGAGGAGCAGGTGTGACTTTCATGTGGATTTAAACTTCACTTTGCTTGCTCTATGAAAATGTTCTCTTTTGGAAGGGAGTTGAGGATTGGATGGGAGGAGAACAACTTTAAAAACCAGTTAATAGCCTTAAACAAGCAAACACCCCCACCCCACCCCCCAGAAGAAAAAAAAACTTTAGAAATAAACTTTGCACCAAAAAGCCCATCTTCTAGGGTGGCTTTATTCAACAGACTATATCAGGAGGTCAGAAAGATTTTATTTTGGAAAGGTTGCATGCTAGGGCCCAGCTTCCCTTTAGCAGAGGCCGCAGCCTGCGGGCAGGCCCGGGGGGATGGTGCAGCAAGTGGGCTCGGCCTGGATGTTCTGAGGGTCTCCTGTCTCCTTGGTGCAGGAGAGGGTTGATTGCATGGAATCTACCCCTTGTGCCCTGAAAACAGTTATCTAAGCTCCATGCTTTGGTGTCCGCAAGCAATAGGGATCTCAGAATTATCTTGCCAGAGACTGTGACACTAACAATGTGTCTTATCATCCAAAAGTTCAGATATGCAAATTTTAAATAGGTTGAGTACCTCTTATCTAAAATGCTTAGGGCCAAAAATATTTCAGTTTTCTTTTTCAAATTTTGGAATATTTGCATATGCATTATGAGATATCTTGGAGCTGGGGCCCACATCTAAACCTAAAATGGATTTACGTTTCCTTTTTTTGTTAAACATACCTTACATACACAGCCCAAAGGTAATTTTTATACAGTATTTTCAGTGTGCCTGCTTTCTGACTTCAACCTGTCATGTGAGAGCAGGTTGAATTTTCCCCTTGTGGCATCATGCTGGGACTGAAAAGGTTTCAGATTTTGGAGCATTTTCGATTTGGGGTTTTTGGAGTAGGATTGCTCAACTTGTACTAAAATCAGAAATTCTTTTATATTTGAACTTAACTTTTTAAATGAAAAACTTTTTAGAAGTTCTTCATCTGTATTTATACCCTAAATAATTTAATGTATATATTTCTATATTTTTGCATGATAAACTAGAATTTCCCCCCTTAGTGTTATGATAATATTAAAGAAACTTAAAGGAAAGAAAACCTGCCATTTGTTACATTGCATCCCACTTTATATTTCCATGTTTGCTTCTCTGCTTTTTTTTTTTTTTTAAAAGTTACTATCATATAAATGTTTCACCTTTTCAGTAATGATTTTGTTACTGTATCATGTGGGTTTACCATAGTTTGATTCTTCTGTTATTATATATTTAGATTATTTATAATTCACCTTTTTTTTTTTGAGAGAGAGAGAGTGAGAGTAAGCGAGAATCAATTTTATTTATTTATTCATCTGGTTTTTGTTTTTTCAACACTTAGTTGTATATGTGGTGCTGGGGTTCAAACTTGGGTCCTTGTGCTTGCCAGGCAAGCTCTCTAAGCACTAAGCAACTGTTCCAGCCCACTTTCCTCCTCTTTTCAGTGACATTTTAAGAATATATTTCCAGGCATAGTATTGCAAAGCCAGAAGTTAAAGAATTTTTTAAAAACTAAGTAATTTTTAAAATAAATTTGAAAATTTAGTTTAAAACATTTTAAAGTAATTTTTTAAATAATAAATTTTTAAATAATAACGGCTCTTGATGAATACTGACAGTTGCTTTTTGAAGAGTCCCAGCAGCTTCCACCGTCACCAGCAGGGTGAGGCAGTAGGTTTCTGCCATACCCTGTGGTGCTCCTGAGATAACGGGGACTGCTCTGGTGTCTGCAGCACAAGAGTGAGCGTGCCGCACAGGTGCCTGATAGGAACATGTAACTTCTGAAAGCCTTTTGCACGTCTTAGGAAGGATGATGTGTAACATTTTATTTCATCTTATTTGAACTCGTGGATGGTCTACCCCATCATCCTTCAGTTGGTCATTGCTTTGTGTGGATGCTTAGCACTTTGAGAGTTGTGACGAGCCGGTGGCAGAAAAGAACCCTTCGTGGTACTTTCTGATTGCAGCTCTGCATGGCTTTGGGCTGACAGCCCTTGAAAAGCCTATAGCAACTTTACTTGGGTATTCTTTTTAATAGAGATGTGGACGACCAGGTGAGAATGGAAGTGTGTACCATGTATCTGCAACACGGGGACTCAGTGGCTCTCACTTCTGGTTACTTTGGATGGAAGCCAGAGTTGTACCTCAAAAGCAGAAATACGAATTTTTATCTTTTTTTAAAGAGAGAGGGACAGTCAGAGAGAGAATCAGTTTTATTTAGTTCTTCATGTGGCTTTCATTGCTCTGATGCTTCTTTGTGTACATGGTGCTGGGGTTCGAACTTGTGTCCTCATGCATGCCAAGCAAGCACTGTCCCCGCTGAGCCACCATTCCAGCCCTCAGAAAGCTAAATTGTGTAGGACCTGGTAATTACATAGTTGGGACACACATATTGGTGTCTCCTTAGGAACTATAGCCCCCACTTTATCCAGGTTTCCACTTTCCACGTCTCTTTAGTTCCCAGCAGTCCAAAAATATTAAATGGAAAATTCCAGAAAAGAAGCCATTCGTAAGTTTTAAATAACTTTCATGACAATATATTGTTATATTTGTTGTATTTCATTATTAGCTACTTTAATTTCCTACTGTGCCTGGTTTATGTATCAATCATTATGATAGATGTGTGTACAGGACTAAGACAGCATTTGTAGAGTTTGGTACTGTTTGCAGTTTCACGCACCCCCTGGGGTCTTGGAACACAAGGGAATGCCATTCTGACAGAAGCATCTTTTAAAAAGCTATTCTGGCCCCGCTTTGTGTGTTTCCAGCCCAAACTAAGTCATGTGAATAGTAGTCTTTCTTAAAAGTGCAGCTTATAGAAAATAAAACAGGGCTGGGGAGGTGACTCAGTAGTTAAGCGCCCCTGGGTTCAATCCCAGTACCCAAAAAAAAAAAAAAGAAGAAAGCAAATGAATGCAGCTTATGGCCCTACCCCCGGGCTTCCCGCCATTGCCCCCGCTCTTCCATTCAGCAGATACCTTCCCCTCAAAACCCACTTTTCTCTTGTGTCGGTTTTTCACTCTTTTGCCTTCCTTCCTGGCTTTCCTGCCGCTTGCATGAATGAAGGGTAACCAGGACTCTTGCCCCCTGACGCTGTCCCATTCTGTTCTGCCTACTTGACTGCTGTATATGGAGGCGCAGTCCCCTTCAGAGTAAGCCCATCAGGAATTTTGTTTTGTATCCTGTGTGCAATCTCAGATTACACTTGAGAGGGGAGAGCAGAGCGTGGGGTGGGACTGTCCTTCTACTGGCTTGCTTTGTTTGATGGGTTTTGGGTGGGGACAGTTGTCCCTGGCCACCCTGGAGCCTCCATCCTATGGGGAGCGGCTGGCTAAGGGATTGCCACTGAAGCACCCACAGCACTGGGCAAAGGTGGTTCCCAGCCCGGCCTCTGCTCAACACAGAGGTGTGGGGAGGGAGGGCCTCTGCTGGAGACCCTAGGTGGACGGGTCACCTCGTGGGCTTCACACTTCAGTGAGCGTAAACAAGCCTGGTGACTGTAGCTCATTTCTTCCTATCAGACACCTCAGCCAGAAGTGGAACCACCCAGAGCCCCCGAGCTCAAGCAGGGGCTGTACGAGCTCTCAGCCAGCAACTTCCAACTGCATGTTGCACAAGGTAAGTGGGGGGTCATCCTAGACATGCGAGGTGGGACGCCTGCTTCCGTGACCTCTGGGCTTCTCCTTCCGACTGAGGGTCTCTCTTCAGGATCCAGAGGGTGCTTTACACACCCACTCTTGGACTTTGTTTTTCCTTCTGTCTTTGGCCCTAGAGACCTGTCAGGCCTGACACTAAGCCAAAGCCTTAGGTGCTGAAAGTTGGAGTCATGAACGGGCACACTCAGTTCGTACACTAGCTGGAAAAGACCATTTTTATTTATGTTAAGGTTAGCCACACAACTACTGACAGTCAGCAGTAGCAAGCTTCCCCTACCTGTTCAAAAGAATTGAGTGGGACCATTATAATGTCTGAATCCAAACAAGTGTTCTCTACTCTGGAAATATCTTGCTGTGCCACATCTCACATTTTGGAAATGGCCCCTAAATATCAAAGTGATCGACCTGCAGTCTCCAGTGTGAGTGACCACAAGTCTCTCTTTGTTCACACATGAACGTGTTTCAGGAAGGCTGGCTCCGTCATGAGTGACGGGAATGCAAATGAGACCTTGCTGGCTGCCATTGTCTGGGGCTGCCATGGAGAGAAATCCCCTGGAAGACAGGTGGGAAACCTTGTGAGAAAGGCCTAGGGTTAGTCTGACCTCGCAGAGCATGCCTGCTGGCAGCCTGACCCCCTGACCACTGCACTATTTCAGAATTAACAAACCACTGAGCCTTCAGTCTTCTCCTATTTTTATCAAAAGCTGTTGTTTAAGTGAACCAGCGTTCCATCAGTGGAACCTCCGTATCTCTTCTCCTATGGGAGATTGCTTCACTTTGGGTTCAGACTGACTTGGGCTCCATGCAGAATTATACCTTGTGACATGGCCCCTAGTGAGCCTCGACTGGACTCACCCTGGCCTAGTCCCCTCTCCAGGGCAGCTTTCTGTAGGCTCCAGGCCATGCTGCTTCACTGAGACCTCTCCCAGAAGATGGCTGTCTTTTTGTCCCATCAGTATTCTGACAGGGTTCCTGGAGACCCTGTCTGTCTCCAGCTCGCAGCCCGAGTTAGGGATCCATCTGTCTGCACTGAGGTTAGGGATCCACCTGTCTGCACCAAGGTTAGTTAGGGAACCACCCGTCTGCACCAAGGTTAGGGTCTGCACCAAGGTTGGGGAGCCACCCGTCTGCACCGACCTAGGTTGGGGAGCCACCCGTCTGCACCGACCTAGGTTGGGGAGCCACCCGTCTGCACCGACCTAGGTTGGGGAGCCACCCGCACAGACATGGTTTCAGCCTCGCAAGAGCGGTCGCTCATTTTGTAAATGTGTGTTGCACCATTGCACTGAGGATGAGGCCACCGTGTGGCGCATTCCTGTTGGGGGACCAGGCCACCTTTGCATCAGTGGCTAGTTCTCTTCCTGGCCACAGCCCGACTTCAAAGAACAGTCTACATAAAGCTCTTCCAAATAATGATGTTGTTAGTAAGGGTTTTTTTTTCCCCCTTTTCCCTAGCCAAGAGGTGATACTGCTTTTTAAACCTTCTATTTTGTAGCAAAATAGAACACAGATTACAGAAAGCAAATGTAGGGCTTACTAAACTCTAAAGCAGTCATCCCTGTCACCCCTGTCCAGGTTTGGAAACGTGTAAATCACCATCTTTGTCTTCCTCCCTCCCTCCCCCAAGGAGGCACTCTCCTAACTTCTATGGAAACCATTCCTTTTCTTTAGGGTTTCATCAACGAAGTGTGCATTCCTAGGCAATATAGTTTAGTTTGGTCTTTTGGTTTGGTTTGGTTTTTCTTTTTGCAGTGCTGAGGATGGAACCAGGGCCTTGCACACGCTGGGCAAGTGCTCGATCATGAAGCTGCAGTCCCAGACCTAGTTTGGTCATTTTTATATAGAGATGGTCCCTGTTTCACAATGGTCAATTTGATGCGTTTTTTCATCTTTATGTTCAGCTTACAGAGATTTTAAATGCATTTCTTGACAGTTTATCGGAATAGAGCCCCACTGTAAGTTGAGCACTGACTCCCTGAAGACTCCTTTGATCTGCATGGCCCCTGCCATCTTTCTTTCTTGTGTTTTGTTCACCTGTAGAATTCCCCGCAGACTGGACTTTGCTGGCTCAATCCCCACGGTAGTTGTACGCATTGCCCTGATTTCTCTATTTCCTATAATTAGTGGTCGGCTCTGTGTTCATAGCTTAATGTTTTTCATGGGTGCAGGAAGACTCTTGGTTACACCAGATGTCTAGTTGTCTCTGTTCATGATGGGAGTGGCCCTAACGGTCACTGCCTGGATCCACTCACTCAGCACTGTCAACTGCTGACTCTAATTCAGGCTCCCTCCTTCTCATTTATTACTTAGTCAGTGTTAATAATTCATAGAAAAGGCGGGCAGGATAAATGCCCAGTTCTTTTCCTTTACTGCCCATTCTCTAAATGAGTTGGTGCCCTGTTATCCTTCAAAACTGACAAATTTGGTTTTGAGTATTGTTCTGAACTCGTGGATATAAACACCTGTGGCAGTCTCTCTACCACTGAAAGGGTTCAGTCCACACTGAGATTTGCAAGAGGACAAGGATCTGATTCTTTAAACCTTTAGCTAGATCTGACGTGAATTACAGTGTCTCCTTCCCCTTCCTTCTCCTTGGCCCTCCACTAAAGGCGACCACTTTATCAAGTTCTTCGCTCCGTGGTGTGGTCACTGCAAAGCTCTGGCTCCAACCTGGGAGCAGCTGGCGCTGGGCCTTGAACATTCCGAAAGTGTCAAGATTGGCAAGGTAAGTGAAAGCCCTTATTAAACTGGAAATAGACCGTTTTGGGCTGGATGAATTAGCCAAGGAGCCCATTCTTCATTCTGTGTGCAAAGTCGCAAACTTGATTCATTAGTTCCATTTAGCGTGCCGGTTGATGATTCACTTCCCCTTCGCAGATGGCAGCGCGGTTTTGAGTACGCTGGCTTTTCCACGGCCTAGAGATAAATTATGACCTCGGCTGCTTTGTTTATTTTGAAGAGACGGCCAATTCTGAATTGGCAGCCCCAGAGCCTACTCTGCAAAGATACGGGGTGGAGCCTTGTAGAATGGATGTCCTTGGAGCTCGCCCAAGATCCCTTTCTTAGAGGGCCCTCAACTCTGTGTGCTCTTGGGCTCACAAAAGACCCTTCACGGTGAGCTTCAGTTTCCACTGCTGCCTGGGATTCCTTCCAGCTGTTCCCACTTTACACACAGAAGCCAGAACTGATATCTAACAACTTCTGTGTGACCAGATTTTCGGCAACTGTCCAAAGCAGCTCCTGGGCCATCAAGTACTTGTAATCTCATCCATCCTCTGGCAACCCCAGATATTTTGAATGGAGTCCTTTTTGTAAAAATTTCATTTTTCTTCTTTCCCATGGGTTAATTTGTATACTGAAGTCTAGGAACAATAGTTGATAGGTGACCTGGTTAGGATGGTGAGATAGTCAAAAGTATAATTTGGGGTTTGGATAGGCCTCGGTGGCTGATCTCAGGTGAGATTTCTCCATGACTCAGTCTCCGCCGCCTTTCCAAAACTGAGGTAAGGTCTGCTGTTGATGGTAATGAAGATGAAAGTAAACTGTAATCGCTATTATTGTTAAATTGATTTTCACTTTTGCCTCTTAAATACTTTCAATAATTTGTTGTAATTATATGTGATTATGATTTTATACTATTGAACATTTTATGGAAATTATAAAATAATCTTGTCTTCAATCTTAGCCCATTTCTTATATCCTTACTTTAGATTATTTTATGAAATTTTATGGGGAATAATTTTTTTTAGTGTATCTCAGTAGAGGTGCCTAGCAGAATCAAGCAGGAGAAGATAAGCCTAGGTAGCCAGGAGGGCCTTCATCTCTGGGTACACACAGCTAGGTTAGACTGGACCCTTGAAAAAGCTTGTCCCCTCCACAGGCTTTGACTTGAGCCTTCCTGTGCTTCAGCACACCCTTTAACTGCTGTCTCGCTGCAGTCTTATGGCTTAAAAACTTTCACCCTACTTTGTTGACATACTGAAAAACAATTTTGCCCTGCTAGCTGATTTTTTTTCAAACCCAGGGCCTTGTATATGCTCAGCAAGTGCTCTACACCTGAGCTACATCCCCAGACCCTTTTCTTTTTTGAGACAGGGTCTTGCTAAGTTGCCCACACTGGCCTCTCTCTCTCACTGTCCCTTGCTCTTAAAAAAAAAAAAAAAAAAAAAAAAGATTTAAATCAAATACTTGGAAGAGCTGTGATAGCTGGTAAATTAAGAATTATAGAATTAAGGACAGATTATAAACAAGCTATCTTCCTCCCTCAGCCTCCCCAGTAACAGGGATTACAGGCGTGTGCCCTGTGCCTGACTGCTTAACCAATTTTAATGCCAGTAAAAAAAAAAAGAAGCAATTCAGAGCAAAATGTTTCATGAAAGTATTGGGCAAACAGAATCTTTAAAGGATTTAAATAGGGCCTGGAGCAGTGACTCAGCAGTTACAGCACTTGCCTGGCATGCACTAGGACGTGGGTTCAAATCCCAATGGGACATCTTAACAGCGTTACCTTTATTATATACCAGATGCTCCTATTGAAAACTGATGGTTTCAGTTTGGGGAGCTGTCTCAACAGTAGAGCACTTTCCCGGCATGTGCAAGGACATGGGTTCAAACCCCAGCACCACACAACCAAGTATCAGAAGAACAGAAACTGGATGAAAAAATAAATATTGATTCTCTCTCTCTCTCTGTCCCCCTCTCCCTCCCCTCACTCTCTCCTTCTATCTTAAAAAAAAAAAAGGAAAAAAAAGAAAATTGACAATTTATTCTGCTTGATTTTGCACGTGTGTGCGCGCGTGCGTATGTGTGTGTGTGTGCGCGCGTATGTGTGTGCATGCGTGTGCATGCGTGTGTGCACGCATGTGCGTGTGTGTGTGTGTGTGTGTGCACGCTGGGGGTGGAACATAAGAGTAAGTTTACAAACTGACGCTATGAACTGTCCAGGTCCTGTTCACCCAGCCTGGCTAACACCCCCTTCTCAGCTGTTAGGCTGAGCCCTGACTCTGGCTGCTAACCTTTTCAAATAGAATGTTGCTCCCTTAAAATTGGCATATGTCAACTGGCTTAAAATGAATCATGCCTCTGAAATAAATTTTGTTACCCTGCTTTTGTTACCCTTCTGAGGCATATTTTGGGGTAGCTTCTAGGAAGTCTCTCTAAAAACTGGAGCTTGTTGGCACAGATGCTACAGTCTGAACTTTATGAAGCTTTCTTGTTTTTTTTTTTTAAGTACAAAGCATCTTAATAGTCTCTTTGCTGAAAAGGCCAGGAGCTTGACCGGGAGCTTTATTGTGCTGTTTTCAGGTTGATTGTACACAACACTACGGACTCTGCTCAGAAAACCAAGTCCGAGGCTATCCAACGCTTCTCTGGTTCCGTGACGGTAAGAAGGTACGTCTTGGGTTCCTCGTGAGAAGACATAGCAGCTCCCTCAACAGCAGAGGGCTGAGTTGCTGAGTGGTTAAACGGATATAGTGAATGGCCGCTGTCAGCATTTGGACCCTGGCTTAGAGAACAGGTACAATGGGACCAATGTCTTTCTCTTAGTGAGAGCTGGATAGTTAAGGGAAAATGTTGTACTACTTTGAAATATTTTAGTGGCACAGATGTAACCCAGATGCACAGGATAACTGTGCTCTGGTCACAAACACAAACCTTCCTGACCTTGGAGCAGGGATGGTGCTGGGTCTCGGCAGAATTCTGCCCACTCTGTGCCTGGCATGTGGTCATCTTCTCACAGTCCTCCAGGCAGCACGAGGGTGCTCTGACCAGCCTCCGCCCCAGGTTTCAACGCCCTGCCACTGTACAGGGGGAGGGAGCTGAAATGTCTCTCACCAAAGCCAAGCTGATTGTAATGTCTCTCACCAAAGCCAAGCTGATAATCTCTCCTTTCCCATCAACATGGGAGCAGGCAGACGTCACTCAGAGTGCACAGCCCAGCTGGGGCGTCTCTGGAGGCAAGTGACATGTGCTGACTCAGGCATCTCCATGTGGCCTGTGTGGCCCTTGTCTTGGACAGGTCGATCAGTACAAGGGAAAGCGAGACTTGGAGTCACTGAGAGACTACGTGGAGTCGCAGCTGCGGGGTCCAGAGACGGGAGCCCCGGAGACCGTGGAGCCCTCCGAGGCCCCAACGATGGCCGCTGAGCCCACAGGCGACAAGGTGCGTGCCCACATTCTCAGTCAGGATGGATGGAGATGGTGCGTGGCTGCCTTCCTGCAGCAGAGGGCACTTTCCTCAGATTCCGCGGCAGAGGTGGCTGAGATGCCTTCTCAGCTTCATCTACTCGTACGCGCTTTAAGGTTGCAGTGAACCGAAGTTTCCCTTCCTGACAGTATTTGGTATCCAGTGTCTCCAGGGAAGCTTTCAGTTTTGGTGGTACTTGGAGGTTGTTTGCTGTGGGATCTTGGCTGCTGCCCCCTTCCCAGTCACTTGCAGAACTGGCTGCCGTCACTTGATGTGACCCTGTGACAAAGGCCTTAGAGAGACCTGTGGCAGAGAGGACATGTGCAGTGGGACTGAGGCCAGCGCTTAGAATGCTTGATGTGTCTAGGCAGCCCCTGCAGGACCGGCAGGCGTTCCTCTTCAGATGGTGCCAGGTTGAATCCTTCTGTGCTTATCCCCTTGACCTTTCAGGTCCTAGACTGGGAAGATACAAAATTAAGATGGATTCCATGCTGTGGAGGGCGCTGGTGAGGCACACAGACTGTGCCAAGTGTGTGCACTGTGACCCCAGCGGCAGCCAGGTTAGCTGGAGAGAAGAGATGCACGGCTCTCAGGGCTGCTGGGTGGAGGCGCTCGGGAGCCAAGGTGCCACTGTGTGCACCAGCTGCTGTGTTCAGGGTGGGGCCAGAGCTGGGGCTGGAAGGAGCAAGGTGGAAACAGGCCAGGGGTGCACTGGCGGTTGCTCAAGTGAGGCCTGAGCTGCAGTGTAGGGGAACATGGTCAGCCAGCCCAGGGTCATGAACTGTTGCCTAAATTTCCAGGGAGCCCCCAGAGATTTTTAAGCAGATGTGAAATGTGGAGAGAGGACCTGCAGCTGCAGGTATGAGGAATGAACTTGTTGATTTAGGCCATGAATAGTGAGATCCCAGCTAAGTATATGGTGGGGAGACGGAGGAGAAAGTACAAGGGTCCTGCTGTAGCAAGCACGGCTCCTCGAGGGCCCTGAGGCCACACTTGGATTTTTAGCCTACCTGGTGGATGACGGCTCTGAGCACAGGTGAGGACCAGAGCAGAAGGGTTTGGGTTCTAGGTGTCAGTGTTCAGGGCTGTGTCCAGGTGGACAAGTGCAGCGGAGTCTGGAGCTGTGCCAGGAGGCGGTGCTGGAGCTCCTGTGTCCCTTGCTTTCCACAGGAATTGACACTGAAGCCTCAGGCTCAAATGAGATCCTTAAGTGGGGCTCCTCCCATGTTCCCCAGGAGATCCACACCTGGATCTGCTAGTATAATGGTGTCTGTCAACGTATTTCCAAAGCAGAGTTCAGTTAGCCCTCCAAACTCACAGGTTCAACTGCAGGTAAACTAATTGAAAAAAAAAAATTGTGCGGTACTGAACACTTTTTCTTATTGTTATTTCCTAAACAATGCAACAGTTATTTACACAGCAATTGCATGTGTTATTCCGGTCATCTAGAGGTGACTTAAAGCATATGGCACGATGTTTACAGGTTCTGTGCAAATATTGTGCTGTTTTATGTAAAGGACATGTGTCCATTGATATGGTGTCCTGCAGTCTGCCCATGCGGAGGATTATTGGACTCCATAGCATGCCCAGTGGGACAGTGAAACGTGGGAGTGCTGGGGACTTGTTTCCTGGGTGGCAGGCAGTGACCTGGCAACTTTGGACCCTCAGGATGTGCACAGAGGACAGGACACTCGCCATTGCTCCCGTGAGAAGCCCTAGTTGTCGGGAACTGGAAAAACCCATAGAACCACCTGCCACTGCCTCCCAGGGCAGTAGCTGCAAGGGGCCCCCTCACCCCTGTGTCCCATCCCTTGTTTGATTCAGAGGTCAGGGATGGCCTGGGTGTTAGTTAAAAGTTGAAGTTTTACTAGGGCTGGAACCACCTTAAGACCCAGCTATCCCACTCCTGGGTATTTTCCCAAAAGAGCTAGAATCAGCATATTAAGAGGAACAGCTTCATCAGTGTTTATAGCAGCTCAATTTACTGTAGCTAAACTATGGAACCAACCCAGATGCCCCTCACTGGGCGAGTGGATTCAAAAACTATGGTACTATATATACAATGGAGTTCTACTCGGCTATGACAACGATATCATGGCATTTGTAGCCAAATGGATGGAGATGGAAAAAATTATGCTAAGTGAAAGATCCGAAACTCAGAGACTCAAGGGCTGAATGTTTTCTCTCATATGTGGAAGCTAGAATACAATCAGAAACAGACTGAAAGTTGGCTAAGCTAATAATAACCTCAACATGGGTGAATTTTTACAAGATCAGGGGGAACCTTGCCTATGATGCTGGGGGATGAAGGGAAGGGGGCAGGGAGGGGGAATGGGAATAGGAGGGATATCAAGGCAGCTGGAGGGGGGGAGTAGGGGGATTATCAACCCAGTGGGGAACCTTCTACTTCCATGAGAAGCCCAACTAACATGGGGGTACAGTAAGGGAAACATGGGATCAGGGACGGGGGACTAAACGGGGGATACCATGGAAAGCATCAACCTTGGCTTGCTCTGTCAATATCCATGTGTTCATGAATGTGTGGCAACGATTTCCTCCTACATGTAAGACTGTGTTGAACACTTAAAAAAAATTGAAGTTTTGGTTTAAGAAGTAAACAAATGATTTCACAGTCATGACCAGGTTTGTTAGACGAGTGTGTGTCATGGTGGTCATAAAGGTCATTCCAAACTGAGAATAATTATACGCTGTGGATGTTTTCATCACAGAGCTGTTTCTATTTGTGATATGGTCTCCACCATTAAGTGGGCTTCTCGGTGGGTGCTGTGCTGCATTTTTGGACACAGATGAGAACAGTGTTCCACAATGCCCCGTGGCCTCTGAGTCCCAGATGGCAGCCCCGGTTCACCGAGCCACAGGATAAACCGCCCTCAGCCTGCTGTCAGGAGAGGGTCGCGGAGCCGTTTTTGGAGAAGTGCAGGGAGTAATGCCATAAAGGACAGTCCAGATAGAAAGCTGGCTCTGCGTGAGCCACTGTGCTGTTGCCATTGCTGTGCCCGGTCCCTTCTGTTTCATAGAGAGATGAGTGTGCCAGGGGAGGAAGGCAGCAGTCGAGTAAGCCTCAAGTCACCTGAGGAGGGGGCGCCATGGGCTCCCTTCCCAGGCTGGGAGGTGGGTCTACACCTGAGCCCCCTCCCCACGGGGCAGGACAGAGGTCTGGGGGTATCTTCCTGGAGTTTCCAGACTGTCCTGCTTCCTGGAGCACAGCAGCCACCTCCTCTCAGCAGCTCCTGGGGTCAGGACCGGCCTGTGGTGATCTCTGTGCCCTTCAGAGCCCATAGCCTGCCCTAGTGCAGTTGTGTAGGTATTTCCAGATGATTTTGGAGCACAGAGTTTTTAAGAAGTGACTGATCTTTTGTTTCTGCCCTGCTGCACCTGAAGTGATGTATTTGAACTGTGGCTTTCTCTTTCCCCAGAAGAGTGCTGTGTTGGCACTCACCGAAAAGAACTTCGATGACACCATTGCAGAAGGAATAACCTTCATCAAGTTTTATGCTCCATGGTGAGTGGCTGCTTAATTAGAAAGTCCTTCCCTGTTTGCTCAGGTCACAGCAGGACTTTCAACTCATTAGCAAACCCTCCAGATTTAGCACTGGGCAGATACCACATTCACCCACAGGTCACATGGGAAGCGAGGACTTGTTCTCATTGTGCCCCTCTATTCAAACGCACTGAAGGTCAGTGGTGCTTACAACTGTTTATGGAGAAAGAGGTTAATTTCTTTTACAGCACAATCTACAAACATGGAGTTGATCTACGGTGGCCGCACAGACATGATTTGTGGTCTGGGTATTTTTCCAAACTGATTGCTTTTGTAGTTAAATAGCGACCATCACCATGTAGCTCTGCTCCTCTTAATTTCAAATGATGTGATAGAGAAACCCAGTAGAGCTCAGCTTTCTGTTTGAGTCATTCACCATGTGACCCAGTTACTTGAACCTTCCTGCCACATGGTCCTTGGGGACCAGATTGTGAATGGAGTGCCAATCATGTGAGACCAAGACAGCCCGGCATGGGGTGGTGGGGAGGACACTAAGAAACCTCCCATACACTGCTGTAACTCTGCTTGTTCTTTGATTCCCTTGAACTTCAGCTTCCTTGGCGGTCACATGGGAAGAGTGCTTTGTCTGCATGAGTAAAACACTCCGTTGGGTCCTGCAGAGTATTGAGGAGGGTGGTGGCCTCCACCTAGACCTGCACAGGGAGGGGCGTGAGTGCCTTTCAGTTTGTTCCCTCCAGGGGCTCTGTAGGAGCCGTGATGGAAGGGATGGAAATGAGCACAGGACTCCTGCGAGCTATGTGGGTTTTACCTTTAAAGACCAGAAACGCTGGCAAACAGTGCCTTCAGGATTGGGTTCTGTGTTTTAAAACCCTAACACTATACAGATCGGGAATGGAGAAAGAAGATTCCCTGACATGGAGAGAGAGCAGCCTGTGTAGTGGGAGATAAGAAAGAAGAGGGGGCTGAACCCAGGGGAGAGAAGGGAGGGATTCAACCAAACTTTGCAATGGCGTCCTACAAACTGCTCCAGTGTCAAGGAAGCTTTGCAGTTTTAAGCCCCTAAGCAATCACATCTAAAAGTTCTCAAAATCCAAATCATGTTTTAAAAAAACTCTGCTTCATTTCCTGTTCATCCCTTTGTGCTCACTATACATTCATAAACCAGCTAGCTCAATTTACTTTACCATGGAACTTGGTTTCAAAGCCTAAATTCTTTTCAAACCTGCTCACTTCTATCCAGTTATCTGGATAGATTTGGAATTCCTTGTTTGGGGTTGGAGAGGAGGAGAATTTGATGTTTTGGAGATTTTTGGCCATTGTTGACTGTTCTCATGCAGAAGAAACAGGCCCTGGCGGTGAGATGGGGTGAGTGATCATGACCCAGGACCTCACCACAGCCCACGTTCTGTTCCTAGGTGTGGTCATTGTAAGAATCTGGCTCCTACATGGGAGGAACTGGCTGGGAAGGAGTTCCCAGGCTTGGCAGATGTCAAGATCGCGGAAGTCGACTGCACCGCTGAGCGGAACGTTTGCAGCAAGTACTCGGTGGGTGCACTGGATGAACCACCTCGAGGGGCTCCAGGAGTTGGGAGCAGATCAGCTCGGTGTTGTGACTCAGTGGAGATAGCACCCTGCCCTCCTCCTCCCAACGAAGCATCGTTTGTGTCCTTTTGAGTTGTTTTGTTGGGAGAGGCAAAAGATGCTCTCAAAGGCTCAGCGCTCTCTGCCTGCTTTCATTAATTGTTAGACACATTCGATGGGGGCTCAGGTCCAACCGAGCTAAGGTTGTGCTGTAGCTGAGATGCTGAGTGCTGAGAACTGGGTGCTGAGGGGCTCAGTCTTCAGCGTACCCAGCACCCCGAAGGACAGGGGCTGAGCTGAAGAAACACGCAGACCTGTGCTTCTGCAAGTTCACTGCCGGCAAGCCAGGCCTGCACCTGGGTGAACCGTTCCCAGCTGTTCACACCATCTAAGTCCTAGGGGATTTGGGATTTGTATTTTTCTTTTGTTATTTTTTAATTTTTTTATTTTTCGGTGCTGGAATTGAACCTAGGGATGAGTGTTAGGCAAAGCGCTCTGCACTGAGCTACAGCCCCAGCCTCTTTATTATTTTCTTTCTTTTTTTTTAAGAAAGAGGGACAGTGTGTGTGAGAGAGCGAGACTCAGTTTTATTTAACTTTTCATGTGGCTTTCATTGCTCCCGCACTTGGTTGTATACGTGGTGCTGGGGTTCAAACCCGCATACTTGCACATGCCAGGCAAGTGCCATAACCAACGAGCCACCACTGCAGCCCCTCTTTATTATTTTCTTAAAACACATTTGGAGCCTCATTAGGTTGAGACAGATGTAGCAGGAATAGCTTACTTATCATTAATAGATGCTAGGTGCTTATTGTGCCTTGAAAGTTTTGATAGAAAGGTCCAAGTTTGTGTGCCTTGCAGAAGAGCAGGGCTTCCCCTGGAAGCTTGTCAGAGATGCAGGTGCCCAGGCCCCACCTCACACTCCCTGTAAGTCTACTTTAGGGTACAGCTATTCTTTTGACACTAACCTTTAATGTAATTTGGAATAAAAAGTAAATATGGAGCCCCGAAGGCTTTGCTTTCTAAACTGTCTGGTCCTTTACTTTCCTTTTAAAGGTACGAGGCTATCCCACATTGTTGCTTTTCCGGGGAGGCAAGAAAGTCAGTGAGCACAGCGGAGGTAGAGACCTCGACTCCTTACACCACTTCGTTCTGCGCCAGGCAAAAGACGAACTATAGAACCTGCTTGGAAGTCACCTTATTACCTGCCTGGCCACCCGCACCGGTATATAGGAGTTCTGTTGTACGGACATCCAGGGTTCAAGTGATGGTTATTCAGAAAGCTGAGTGTACTAAGCTTGTGGTATCTCCTCCATGTGTTTTTTAAGCCAACATGCTCTATGGATTCTTTATTCAGTTCCTCTAAGCAAATGTATAAATCATGGTCACTGTGCAAATGAAGTATTTTTCAGTGGCGATCCATCCCCTTTAAACTTTCTCTTGACAAAATTAAATGGTTTCCTTTGAGACTAAAATAGTTGAGGAAAATGAAATTACTGGACTATTTTGGGCTCCCAAGTGCTTTTTGACAAAAGCATCATCCAAAACCATAGTTCTTTGAACTGCCCCTGAGTTCTGGAAAAGTGGCCTTGTGGCAGAATTGATATTTCTCTGATCCAAAGGTCACAACTGACTTCATAATCATGTGGCTGGATTGTAGCTTAGAGCAAATTTCAAAACAGAAACCCACACCCACTGGAAGATACTTCCATGGCCTCTGAGTTTTGTTAGGACCTCTCTCGTGGGGAGAGGTCAGCCATAATGGCCGCAGTGGCACCCGTGACGTGTGCCCAGCAGTCATGCCGACCTGTCCTCTACCTGTGTGTTGATACTTGTCTGATCAGTTGTGCACAGGCTACTCCTGCTTGCTTCACAAGGGCAAAAGATTTCATCAGCTCATGTGAACCCATAGCTGGAGTCCCTGTGAACATTAAGATTGGATGTCTTCCATACAAAGTGTGGAAGGTTCCATGAGGCTGGTCCTGAATGCTTTGTCAGCTGGTGGGACAACTCTGGCTGTGTTTGCCACTTTGGGGTGACAGGACCAGATGGGCTTTCCCAGGCCTGGAAATCCGGGGAGCAGGGTGGCCCTGCAGCTCCACTCTGCAGCCATCATGAGAAGCAGGTTTCCGATTCTGTTCCTCGGTCATCCGTTTAGGAACTTGGGGTATTTTGTCTGCCTTCAAAGGAGGTCGACCTTCTAATATGTGAAAGAAGGATTCATTTGACCTCAAGACCAAAGACTGAAGTTGGCAGGGGTGCTCTGGCCCTTGATGCCTGGGTGTCAATGCCAGCGCCCTTCTAACTCATGCTGGTTATTAACATCTGTACTGTCCCCCTTGGACAGGAGCACCTGTACAACTGAACTCCCTTGAGACACCTTGTGTCCAGTCCCTGCCCGCACCCCCCTCACCCTGGGTGTTGTAGACACAGCATGGAGCAGCTAGCTGGTGGTAGGAATCTCAGACACAAGACCGCGTCTACTACCCGAGGCAGACATGACAAAGCAGCCTCTCTGCCAGCCTCTGCCTCAAAGGAAATCTTTATTCATCAGGTGTCATTCACATATGTCCTTTAAAAAAAAAAAAAAAAAAACAACTTTCTAGAGAAGGCCACCAGGAGTGGTTCAGCTTTGCATCATGAGTCTTGTATTAAAGAAAATCAAAGTGGTACAATTTGTTTACACTATACTTTCTAAATAAACTTTTTTTTAAAAGTCTGGTCTTTTCTTAAATGTTACAGCAGAACGGATATAAAATAGACAATAAATTATAGTTTCTATTTACAAAAAAAGCTGTAAGTGCAAACAGTTATAGATTATAAATGTATTATTTAATCAGTTTAGTATGAAATTGGTTTCCCAGTACATGATTGTGAAAAAGACATTTAAAAAATATTCTAAGATTTAATCTGAGTCTTAGTTTCTACAAGAGGAAACGGTGATTTCGGTTCATAAACAGCATCCCCATCTCCACAGACCCATTCCTCCTTCCTCCTGGGGCTTCCCTAGTGGGCGCTACCCCAGTAACATGGTGGTCTGTACAGTGAAAGGCTTTCAGGAAGGAGAGGAGCTGGTAGAGCCAGCGTTCCTGAAGTTAATGTGCTTTTCAAAGGGCGAGTCTGATAAAGAGGTGCGGCACTGCTTTCAGATGTCACATGGTTAGGAGGAAGGCTGTGGCCAATGCCTTGTGGCCTCACATCCATGTTTGGTTCTAGCAAATATAGCAATGGGGAGAGGACGGATGTGTGGAGAAGGCATGGTTTGATGTGACTGAAATAAGTACATCTTCACACCATCAAAACTCCAGCACAACTGAGACAAAAGGCACCTCGGTAGCCCGGGTTACAGGCTGAGCTTACACGAAAATGGCCTTCCTGGGAATGGAGTCTGATTTATGTCTATAAATTCTACCTTCGGCTGATGCTAATACTTTGGCCAAGAATATTCCTCCTACTCCTTCAAGATTCCCCCCTTCTACTTTTTCACTGACACCAAAAACAATCTAAGGCTAACACTAATTTGGATGGGTCTTTTTCTTTTTGGAGGGCAGGGGGGGCCTTTCAAAGTTGTTTTTGCAGTTGTGACACCTCATACTGCAAACACGGACTGCTTCCTACAGACGAACAACTACTCACGGTATTTATGAAGTGAGCAAATGGTTAATGTCCTTTAAGAATCTTCCTAGAGCAGTAAGGCACCAGAGTGAGATGGTGTCACCGTCTTGGCATCCACTGCCACTGCGCCGCTTTGTGTTTTTAAGGCAGATACAACCTGGGAATCCAAGGCTGGTTTTGTGTCCACAACAGCTCATTCTGAGTTAATGGCATCCGCAAGCTCTTACAACCATATTCCTATATTTCTTCAAGATGACATTGGAGTTGTCATCAAAGTAAAGAACCGAGATGGCATTTAGTTTAGTTGGCGCACAGCATGGCTTGGGGACATACTCAGGATTCATAAGGTGAACCTGTTACAAAATAGAAAGGGGAGAGGGTATCGTTAGAAATGATGCCTGGTCCGGGTTTAAGCCCTGTTACACGGTGGAGGGTCTGAGAGCTCACCAGGGTCTGGACGATTGCGTGGTTGGTGGCGTTCATGTGCGCGTTGAGAGGGAAGGAGCATTCTCCATCACAGTAATTGGCAGCATAGCCCTTGGGTGCGATGATCCAGTCCTTGATGGGAAAGCAAAAGGAAGCAACAAAAGATTAATAGCCCTGCACCATCTGTGCTCTCAGCAACCCCAAGAGGAAGCAGTGTGCGTGTTGGGGGGTTAGCAGACTGATACAGGAGGCTCAGGAATTTCGCCAAGTTCACATTCAGGTGCGAACCTGGTCAGTCTGACCGCTGAGTCCTCACTCCTTCTGCAGACCCACAAGTAGGGCTGGGATTGCACAGGTGGCCGGCTTGCTGTGCAGATCTCCTTGATTTATGATGGGGTTACATCCCACTACAGTCATGGTAAATTGCAAATATCAGAAGTTAAAATGCACTCAATACATCTCACCTACAGAACACCCTTGTTGAGCAGCAGCACACTGGAGTGTCGGCTCTTCCACTCAAAATCATGGGGTTGACTGGGAGATATGTCCTACTACTGCCACCCAGCATGTCCCTAGCTCTGGAAAATACCAATATTCCAAATTTGGAGTGTTGTTTCCACTGAATGCATATAGCTTTTGTACCATAATAAAGTTGAAAAATCCTAAATCAAACTATTGTGAGTCAGGGTCTCTCTGTACTTGGACCCAAAGGATCCTCTCCAGGAACCCATAGTTCTCTTGTCAAAGAAACACCACCTTCATATAAAAACTATCTTCTGTCACTCACCTATAACTAAATTTACTTCTTACAAACTAATGAGGATTCTTGGGCATGGAGCAAAAAAAATGTGCTCTCCTGGCTAGTTTGAACCAATTTATAGCCATTGGAGAAGTTAATTGTTAGCTAATTTTTTCCCATCCCATTTCAAAACTCAATTAAAATTTGTTTCAATACTCAAATGTATGCCCTATAGGCTTTGAAAGGAGGAGGTAAAAGCATTGGAAAATATTGAGGGATCACAGAGAGCGTAGGAATTCGGAAAGGTGTCAGTGGGTGCCCAGTCCACCAGCAGGCCAGGCCTTCCTCTGTCTCCTTCCAGCTGATTAGAATTTGTGAGGGGCTCCTAGGACTTCCACAGAAGGAGTAATCTCATCCACGAAGCTCCAGGACTACTGTGATGGCTGCTGTATCTTTGCTCTCCCTGTTTTCCGGAGGACTCACCTGCCACCCCAGGTCTTGGAAGCTCACATAAAGCTCATGCTTCCTGCAGGCTGTTTTTAATTCACTGCTGTTATAATCTGTTGGAGGAGATCAAAAGATACACTCATTAAGTCATTCATTCCTTCATTTAAAAACTTAACACAGAAAGTTTGCAACTTGCCAGGCACTCTACCAGGCTTGGGATAGCGGTGAACAAGGCTGCCGTTAGACGCACATGGTCACCCACCAGCTCCATCGGGTCCCCACCTGTTTGCTTAAATGCTTTACGCACTACTCCATGTTGTCCATTGGGGTCAGTCCTGGCCATACTCTTGGCTCAAATGGACACTTTAAAGAAATAGATGTACGTTGTACACCCTGCTGTGTACAGGGTCTATGGAAGGGTGTGATAAGATGCCCACTGCACTTGGAAGCCATTGTATTTTCACTAACAAGTGATTGCCAGGCAGGATTTGCTGTATTTCAAGCACACACCATCCAGAAGCTGCTTGGGGTTTTGACAATAACTCTGGAGCAAGGAAAGTATCTTAAAGGAAGTCTTACGGAATGGGGGCCAACATGGTGGCACAAGAAGGCGGGAGAGGGAGACACCAAGTGGGGGGCCATGCTCTCTTGCTTTGTATTCCATTTGCACTTTGTATTCCATTTGTCAGAATTGAGTCCTTTTCACTGGCACTAAAGCCAAGACTCTGAAGCCAATGGTTCCTGGTGAGAATCAGTTGACACTTATGTAGCTGCCCTATTTGATTCAGGATCCTCCAGCGATTCAGGATCCACCACCCGGGATTAGTCAGCAAGCGGTCTGAGAGCATCTGCATTTATTTAGGCCCATAGAGCAGCTCTTTGGTGGCATGCCTTCTGCCATCTTCCAAGAATTTAGAGAATCAAAGGGATAGAGTAAGGACATGTACACCAGTCATTCAGACACAACTCAAAATATGACTTTCATGGACAAGACATAGGTAACTACCACTGGGGTATACCATTAGGGTGGGAGGGACAGGAAAAGACTTGTTCTGTCAGAATGGATTTGAGGATCTGTAAAAAGGAGTCAGGGCAGGCTAAGTTGGAGACATGAATGACCTAGATGCCAACACAATGATTTGGATTTTTGACCAAAACAGCCTTTGAAAGTTCTGGATCCAGAGAGTAGAGTAGCAATTCTAACGCATCCATCAATCTGGTAGTTGTGTTTGAGAATTCTAGAGAGGGCATAAAGATGTGGAGTAAGGAAAAGACACTGGAGAAAGGTTCTTCCTCTAAATGTCAATGGATATTGTGACCAAGAAATGCACCTGCTACCTCTGCCCTTGTCAACTATGTGAGCCAATTAATTACCTAGTTCTTGAATGCCTGTTTGAAATGGATTTTTATACTTATAGTTGCAGGATTCCTGGCCCTGAATCAGAAGAGAACATGCAGATTTCAAGATTTGTAAGGAAAAGAAGCAAACAGAACCAACTCAGGTCAGTGACCGATACTGGGAAAAGAGACTTGGATCAACTGTTTAAGGCGGTTCACTAATTCTAAATTTATTCAGTCCCCCTACTGCCTACCACCCTCACTGTAATGCCTCACACCACGGAGAAGTAAATGCAAAATCACACAGGAGGGAAATTTTTACAGTGTAAGGCACCCAGGACTCTCAGTATAAACCATTACTGTATTACAAGATGAAAATCTCTGTTAACAATAACCCCTCAACAATGAAAAAAAGATTCAAACAAAGAAATAGACTCTCAAGAGGAGGGAGTTGGAGTATAAGAAAGAAGAGTCACAGGAACTGAAGTAAGTTGTCTCTGGAAAAGGCTAAAAAGGAAGAATATTTAAAACAAAAGGAGGAGATAATAAAATGGCTAAAACTCAAGCAAGAGCATCGTGGAAAAAGAACAAAGAAGGTATGCAAAAAGAGAAGGTAGATGTGAAAAAGGACCAAATAGAACTTTTAAAGAACCATAATCATTGAAAATAAAAATTAAATTAATTAAACATCAAATCAGACATAACTGAACAAAAGAACTGGACAACGCATTTGAAGAAACCTCTTCATATATAGCAGAGTCAAATGGCCAGAAAACACGAGAGTCCATAAAGAGATAAGAAAGAATGAGAAGGCCAACATATTTCTAACAGGAATTTCTGGAGAAAACAACAGGAGCGAAATGGTATTTGGAAACGTAATGGCTGGGGATTTTCCAGAACTGAAGAAAGGACAACATCTTCAAATGAAAAGGCATAGTTACTTCTAAGCAGAACAAATAAATTCCCATTCGGCCACATTTAGTGAACTTGTTATACCTCAAACACAGAGAAAGTCTCAAACATAACCCAGAAATCAAAAGAAAATACCTACAGAGGAACATAAAGTAAGACCTAATAGCAAAACTTTAAAAAAAAGAAAAACACATTGAAAATTAAATATCATAAAAAATTTTGCCATGCACCTAGAATTTCATACCCAGCTATGGATGGTCACTGGGGGCATTGATTATCTTCATTACCCAGCTTTCAGGAACACTTTTCATCTGGAGGAATTCCTATGTACGTGGAAATCAGGGAGCCCTCTCCCATGAAAGATAGCTCTCCTCCTTGTCCCCTAGCAGCTGGAATACAGACTCATACCTGCATCAAAGCTTCCACCCGGGGATATGACTTGAGGGAGTGACTTGAAGGTGACATCCTGAACGGGTGGCGTGGCGGCCAGTGTCCATGGTGATGGCCCAGCATTAGTGTCTGAATTATATCTGAGCTGGGCTTGGATTTCCGGTTTATTTCTTCAGCTCTTTTGTTCACTGGGTGAATTGCCTGGTATCTTTAAATTATTTTTCTCTGTAAGTTACAGTCTGTTACTACTCCATGCAATCAAGATATATTTAATTTTGTATCAACTTGACTGGGTTAAGGGCTGCCTGAATATCTAATAAGACATTAGTTCTGTATTTGTCTGTGAGGATGTTTCTGGAAGAAATTAGCATTTGAATCAGTGAATTGGGTAAAGAAGAACCACCCTCACCAATGGGGGTGAGCATCAGCCAATCCACTGAGGGCCCAAACAGAAGGAAAAAGTTGGAGGAAGGACAAACACTCTCCTCTTTTGAGCTGAGTCCCCTGTGTTCTGCTCTGAGACATCAGAGCTCCTGGTTCTCAGGCTGTTGGACTTCAGAACTTAAACCTTTGGCCTTCCTTCACTGTTGGGTCTCTGGCATTGGACTGGGACTCATGCCATAAGCTAACCTGATTTTTAGGCCTTTGGAACTGGAATGAATGACACCCGTGGCTTCCCTGGTTCTCCAGCTTGCAAACAGCAGAGTGAGATTTCTTGGTCTCCATAATTACATGCGACTGTTCCAAGAAGAAGTCTCCTCTTGTCCATCCATCCATCCTCTTGGTCTGTTCCTCTGGGGAACTCTATTACAAACCCTGTCTAGCTAAGTTGTTCAGTAACTAGAGGAGGAGAAGCACAGGACAGGAGTGGGCTCTCTATTCCACACAAGGCTGACAACTTGGCTTTCTGTACAGGAACATTCTACGTGGAGACCTGAAGGAAGCTTGGGAGTGAGTCAAGTATGTTCCATACAGTTGGAATATGATGTGAAAGTCCCAGGAACTAGCCTGCTTGGCACAGCCCAGGAAGGATCTGGTAGAAGCTGCCCAAGTGTGTATTAAAAACCCACGTCCTCTACCTACCTCCTGGGCACATAGCCAGGTAACATTTTCCACTGCAAGTAGGTGTGGCCGTGTGCCTGAATTCTGCCCACAAATGTGGGGGAGAAGGAAAGTGTGCTGCTTCCAGGCCAGGGCCTCAGAAAATCCCCTCCAGCCTACCCTCACTCTCCTCTCCTGCTTGCTGGAGGCAGGGGTCAATCTCCTAGGACTTCAAGGCCCTCAGTTCCCTTATACTCCTGAGGGTGTCCTGGACTGGATGATAAATTATATGATCCCTTATTTACAGTCTCATCTGTAATGTTCTTGTCCAACCTCATTCTCCTTGTGGTCCCCTAAGGTGAGCTTCTTTGAAAATGCTCCCTCTGTGCCGGGGAACAAAATCTCCCGGAAGACAATCTTGGTATCACTGGCAAAATAAAAAGCAGATTTCTATAAAGACTTTCCATCTGAGATCAGGCAGACATGGGCAGGGTCAAATCATAAAGAATATACCTGGTGTTTGTCCCCAGGGGCTGGAGGAGAACTTTGAAAACATTTGGAATATCCTTAGTGATGGCAGGGACTTTGTTATGCCAATGAGGCCCCTAGTTACATGCCCCTGGTGGGTCCCTATATAGCTTCTGGATGGGGACACATGATTAGAGGGTTGGAACCTGGACCAGCCTTACCTCTGGGGAGAAGATGGGAGTGGGACTGGAGACCAAATTCAATCTCCTGGCCAATGATCTAATCAATCATGCACTGGAACCTTGGTCCCCAATTTAACAGTACTGAGAAGTAGTGAAATCTTAAAGAGGTGAGGCCTGGCACCCTCAGAAGTGATTCATGCCCCTCTCCTATGAGAGCATTAGGGCTCTCAGAACTGGATTAATTATCTTGAGTTGCTATAAAGTGAGGCCCCTTACTTGTTTGGTCTCCTCTGTATGCACCACTTGATATTCTTGAATGTGATTCCACCATATGAAGCCATCATGAGACCCTTATTAGATGTGGTCAGCAGTACTTGGACTTTTGGACCTTCATAATGGTCAACTAAAATAAACCTCTTATTCTTATAAAGTATCTAGTCTCAGATATGTTGTTACAGCAACACAGAATGGACTAATACACCATATAAAGATCTGGCCAGCAAGGCTCAGTGGCATTTCCAGGCTGGAGAACATTTTGATGTTCTGAAAGAGTGGTGTGCACAGAGAGTGTGGAAGCTCTTAAGTCCCCATCCCCACCACCTGGTTCTACAGGTCTGTTCATTTGCCTGTTCCTGAGTTATATCCTTTATAGTAAAACCATAACGCTCAGTACAGAGCTCTTCTGAGTTTTATACACTATTCTAGCAAATTGCAAAACATGAAGGAAAGGGCATGGGAACCCCCAATTTGTAGGCAAATCAGATGCGAAAGTGGCCCGAGGACCCATCCTGTGGCTGGTATCTTGCTGGGCACCTCACTCTAACCTGCACCAACTCCAGGTGGCTTGTGTCAGAATCAGCCTGAACTGCAGGACACTCAGGCAATGCTGGAGATTCATCATCAGATCACAGACAAGCACGGGCTCTTTGTGTCTGCATCTCTCGCCTCTGTCTGGTGGATGGAACCAAGATGACATCGTTGAAGGACTTGGAACTTCCCAACAGTTCCAGCTGCGTGAACCTGCTGAGAGCCGACTGCCATGACAAAGGGAATTCAGAGCACAGCTGTTCCTTTCAGAACTGCTTTTCAGAACTGGCATTTTTGTTATTAAGTGAGGAGGGGACAGAGAGAGGGAAGAATTCAACCCCTCCTATTTTTGTTCCTACAGATGTTCTCAGGCCAGGCTTCATTTCCTTATAATTCCATGGAAGGATCTGACAAAGACTAAAGATTCATGAAGGCTGATGCTCCTCAGAATACTGGTTTCTGTGCCTCAGGGGTTGGCACCCTGGGCTCTGCATGGAATTACACTGACTTTGGTTTTGTTTTGCTTTTAGGGTTTCATAAGCTGCCAAAAATCTTTCCCTCACCCCACCACCCAGGATAGTTGGTTTAGATGAGGAGTCGATAGACAGATAAAATTTAAGAAGCACATAACCACTTCAGTGGGAGAAAAGAAGGAAACAGAGTTATGTTCAAATGGGTATACAGCAGGGCAGAGAGGGGAAAAAATAATCAAAACTCCACCAAATCAAACCCAGAAAAAATAACTGAAAACTCAGGGACACCAGGCCCAATGCTGGTGACACCATCCTGAGGACAGTAGTCTACAGCTAAATGTTGAGATCTCAGGGAGTCTATCCAAACTGCAGTCCTGAGCTCTATCCCAGACCCCCAACTTACAGTCTCCAAGAAAGGCCTCTTGCTGTCCAGTGGGTCTGTGGACATTAGAATGTGTGCTCACTCACAGGTGACACTGTTCTGTTGTTGGACTCTGGGCTCCCCAGACATGCCTGGGACACAGCTGCAGTGAGGTGACAGTCTTGATCTCAAGATAGACTTTCAAGGGATTGGACTTGTTCTAAGTTGAACACAGAAAGAGAAATCTGGTCCTCCCATCTTTCCACGCCACTCTAAGAGTACAGGGCAGGGCAGGTGCCCAGCAGCCCACATGGGATTTCAGCCAGGTACAGAAAGAAACTAATGGGGAGCCTGAGCCATATGATGGTGGGGGATGCGCCAATCACAGCAAACAGGAGAAACCTCCTCGCCCAGCGTGGACAAGATAGGGTGCCCCTAACCCCACAGGGCACGGCTAGCTGACCAGTCCTCCTTATGGAATCCACATCCCCAGGCAGCAGCCATGTGAACTGCATCCTGGCCTTGCCCTGAAGTCAGGGGGACCACATCCCACAGCCCGAAGGAGGACATCTGGGCTAATTCATCCGGCTTTTTTTGTGTATCTGATCCTTCTGAAGGAGACACATGATAGGTGAGCTCAGACACGGTTGGTCTATTTCTGAAGCTGATCACTACGTGCAGTGAAAGCCCAGCGATGCCCAGGCTTTCCTGTCATCCTCAGGGGGATGAGCCCTGCGTGCACAGAGGAGGGCACAGCAACCATCCTGACTCTCAGGGTAGGCAACAGGCAAGGAGGCGGGGCTGCAGGCTCCAGGGCCACCATGCATGCTACGGCTGCAAACATCACAGGAGCAGCATGAGCTCCAGGAAAGTAGAGACACTTGGGTCACAGAAGCCAAGGCCCAGTCTGGGTCCCTCTCCCCAAATAGCCCACCTATTCTTCTCTCAAAGCAGAGGGGCTACTCGGGCCACTATGGGCTGACCCTTCAGATTCTACCAGCAGGGCTGTCCCAGCTCAGCAGGTCACACATGGCCAGGAAAATAACCAGCGTCATGGTATCTTGGGACAAAGTGACATACTCCATGATGTCTTTTTCGGCTTTACTGAGCTCAGACAACAAACTCTCCCCAAAGGAAGCTTGTTTTTTAGAGGGAACAATTGACTACTTTTATTTCCCTTCTCTCCTAGAATAACAAGGGCAAGGAAAAAATAGTGGCTGTTAAAATGGCACCTCTGTCTTCCCTGGCCTGGCTGCCCTCTCCAATCTGGGCCTCATCAGCCCCATCTTATCCAAAGCAAGTCTCTGGCTCCTGCTTCCCCTGCAGAATCAATACGGCCATTGAGGAACACACAGGAGGTGCCAGCTCCTTATGTCACCCACACTAGGGGAAGCCAGGGAACCACACTGAGATTTGGATTTCTGGTGTCAATAATCTTATAACAAGTTATGGGGACGGCTTGATTTTCAGAGTGTAGATTTTGTTTGTGACATGGAAGGTTAGCACTGGAGGCAACAGTAAGGTCCTAGACAATTGCTGCTCCAGGATTTCAGGGGTTCAGAAGGTTCCACTTAATCAGGGGTGGGACATTAGTGTCTTCTCAACTTTTGTCTTGATCATAATAGAATATGGAATTAATCTTCTTAAAAGCAGACAAAGCCTTCTTCCTATGAATGACGAGAGCTCTAAGACACCCCGTGTGTTCTAAGCACCTTCTATTTGTTCTCTTCCTTCCTAGACAGATTCATCTGCCCTGCTGAACCCTTTCAGGGGGTAGTTGAATAAAAATTGATGAATTATTTAGGCATCTTTCAACACCTGCTTATGTGTCTTTAAGGCTGAGTATATACCTTATCCAAAATGCTTGGAACCAAAAGAGTTTCAGATTTTGCAGTTTTCCTGGTATTAGAATATTTACATAGCCTTTACCAAATGTGTATCCCTAATCCAAAAATCCAAAATCTGAAACTTTTTGAGCCCTTGCATGAGGCTAAGAAGGTTTTAGATTTTGGATTTTCAGTTCAGGGATGCTCGTTAGATACTGTGGCCATTTGCACAATTCTGAGGGGTGGACCTAGGGAGGATTTAGAAAGGAACTTTCTAGTCTCTTTCACTCCTTGATAAGCATTATCCTAAAGAGGCTTACTGGTGAAGGAGTGGTTCCTATGGAGAAAGAGAGGTTTGAAATGATTTTAACGTTCAAATCACTAACTCCACTCCTGTCCTTTATACCTGTGGTGAATTAAGGTTTGGTTTCATTTAGAGTGCTCTTAGCAAGCCTCTATTTCTTAACCAAGGCATTGGCAGGCCAATCTTCCAGCTCTAAAATTTTAATTTAGATCGAAATGACGAAGTGAAATTCCCAACTTCGTGGAAGAACTAAAGACTGTAATTTGCAGTCCTGAGCCATGTCTACTCTTCCCTAAGCCCTGGATGTCCACGGTGGACTGACCCATTTGGCTTTGGCACCTCTGACCCATGGGAGCCAATGATGAAGTCCTGGGGACATTGTAGGACTGAAGTCCTGTCTGTGGCCTGGAGATCCTTGAAATCCATGGCAAAAGATCACACAGTTATAATCAAGTACTCGGAGACTGTTCTTCAAGAGCTGAATCCTGGTTCTTTGTCATGTTGGAAGAACATTGAATGGTCCCAATGGGAAGCTTAAGGGATAGGAGAAGTGAACCATCATAAGAAGGTCAAGGGCATACCCGACTCTGCTGAAGCCATGTTTCCCTTGGAGACCTTAAAGACACAAGTTTGATTGGATGGAAGAAAGACAGAAGGACAACTTAAGATACTGAGAAATGCTCACGGACAGTAGTGGAGCCGCCATGACAGACACACCCAAGGACACATAGGAACTTGAAGGGCTGCTGGTTTGTAGACAGTTGGCAGAGCTGGGTGGTGACAACATAAACATTAAAAACAAAAGACATGACTCCAGTTTTACCTACTGTTAAAAAAGTGACTGATAACATTACAAACTACCATCTGACCAGACAAAGATGAATTTCAAGTCACAGTGCCAGCAGCCAGTTAGCTGACATAGTAGAAAACCTCAGACTCTGCAGCTGATTTAAGAAAAGCATTAACTACCTCTTCCTTCTCAGACAAGTCTTGGAAAGATCCTGAAAAGTAGCTGGACCTGAACCTAGATCCACCAAATGGAATCATCCTTCAAGGCCATTTGTTCAGGGACCTCATGAGGGATTGGCCAAGTAGAGTCACAGTCCGCCAAGAGACAAAACAATGAACCCTGAGGGAGGCCAGGAAAGAGGAAGAATGGCAGCAAGAAGAGAGAAGCAAAATGAGCGGAAGAACCCGAAGGCAGAGTGTGATAAGTCAAGGAGGCTGAAAACGATCACCAGATTCATCAGAACCATCAATGGCTTACAACCTAATTCTTTTTTAAAGATGTTTCGGGAAGGGGAAGGGAGGGATAAGGGTGGGTAATTGGGGGGGGGG